>APFE031725055.1:37726-60009 GCA_000404065.3 Pinus taeda
TATTTTTCCCAACATTTGGAACTTTGTTTCTCTCATGGATCTACAGACTACCATCCAGTGGAAGCTTCCATGACCAACAATCCTTGCTCAACCACCATTGGAGTTTCCAACTCTTATTGGATGGAGAAAACTCTTCCTACTATGAATCAACCAAATCATTGTCTCTACTGAAGCCTCCATGTCTTCACTTCCTCCATGTTAACTACATTTCGTATATTTTCATACTGGGTTCTCAATTTTTTCAACATGAGAAACCAAAAAACTCAAGAATTCAACTCATCAATTCCTAATCCTAAATCTGCTAGGAGATGAATTTTTCTTCTCTTCTACTCACGCCAAAACACTTCTCTCAAACACACCACAAACTCCCAATACTTCTCCACTCTCCAATACAAAACATCTCTATATTTTGTGTACTCAATTATAATACATCTCTATAATACTATGTGAATAACTGCAATAATCTCTATTCACTCACAATTCTCCAAAAATGGCATACTCTCACACTCTCACAATAGCCAACCAAATAGACTCAATACCTTCCTCTATTTATCATTTTTCTGAGATGATTAACTTAGTAAATGAAATATGTTATGGAAGACTCAAAAAATCCATACAAACATCTGAATTTTCTTAGATCTAGCCCCTTGATTTGATCAAGACACTCTCTCCACTAACGTTTTGATATTTTCAACTTTAACAGCATTCTAGATTCTCAATTACCTTTGCTAACCAAGAACTAATAATTTTTTATCAAGAGCTTCATCAAAACATCAAAATTAGTTGAGCAACGTGAGGAATGATAAGAAATTCTCATGAAGCATCCCATTCGTGCACACAACACTAATTAATTTTTATTGGAAGCCATAACCACTCCCTTGAGCCTATCCTACTAGAGCCTAAAACCTCTGCCTTGAACCATCATGCATGCGACTATGGCTAATGAAGGTCAAACATCAATCAAACCAGCTAAGAACTTGATCTAACTTATTCTAGAGATTGACAAGCCTCTATAGGACCTTTGGCAGTCATTGGCACCTCTGCAACACCCCTACAAGTCACTACAACATCACTGTCATCATCTTCAATTAAACTAAGTTTACTAGGATGCAAACCAATAACTGGACCAACCATATAATGCATCAAACTTTCCTACAACATCTCTTCCATCAGTATGCAGCTCTGGAGCATGTCAAACATCCTCCAACACCTGCACAACCATCTCAAACATCCACATTCACATGTAGATCATCTCCAAGCCCAATGTATAACATGTCAACATGGGAGACCTAATTCATGAGATGGAGACCATGGATACCTAACCATCAAGGCTCCTCAACTCTAACTCCTGAAGTATCCATCTTCAGTTGTATGAAACAACATGATCATAAAGATAATCATCACGGGAAGACCTCCAAGCTAGTTCAACATACCAACATACCATCATGCATCATGAGAAGGCTTCCAAACGAGTGCAACACATCATCCTCCAGCCAAGGATAATCTACACCTCAACCATCAACTCCAATCTATTCCATGTTAGTATACATGCCAAGGACCATCTACCATATCTCCATCATCACCTGTTAGGTCCCTATACTACTAGTGCAACCCCTTATTTTTATTAGTACAACCCCGTTATTATATTGTTGTGCCCATGTAGAAGCTCACTATTGTTATTATTGAGCCCTTACATTATTATTGTTATGTTGGCTCTGATTATATTATGACCCCTTAGACTCCTATATATAGAAAGAAGCTCTTGTCATTTGTATCATCTAAGAATTATTCAGTTTTGTAATGCAAATGAGGTTGGCCCCTTGAAGGGGCTGAATTATAAGATGTTGATCTATCTTTTCTATCTTTTTGTGAGCTGGTTTCATAACATTTGGTATCAGAGCTTTAGATTCTAGGGTTTCACTACTCCAAACAGATCATCGTGGAATTTGCACTATAACTTTTTTTCTGTCATGTTTTAGATGCTAAAAAAGAAACCCATTTGGGTCAAAATCGTTATGAACCTAGGGTCCAAAATTTAGAGCTTTTCGCGCTATATTTTCGGAGATATGATATGAGGAAGTTGGCATTTTTGAAGAACCCTGAATTACATTCCAAATAGGAGACCTGGGGACAATAGTCATAACTTTTGTTTTGAGCATCAAATTGAAATTTCGTAAGAAGTTATAGAAATAGGACGGACTCTAGTTTCTTGTGTATATTTTGCAGATCCAAAGGTCAAAACAGTGACACATGGCACTTCATACAAGTTCGCTCTTCTAAAAAGGTATATAATCAAGTCATCTTGGGAGATTCTGCATAACTCTTTCTTGGAGAATCTAAATTTGATCAGATTGGTGGCATTGGAAAGAGGACGCAGAGGGCTACTACAAATCACAATATCAGAACAAGAAGAGCCTAAATTACAGAGTTATAGTCGTTCCAAGATCGAGCTCCTAAAATCAAGAAAGGGCGAGATGAGGAAGTTTGATGGCAACGATTGAGTAAATTGGATACTACAGATGGAGAAACATTTTGATCTACATGGTGTACCAATGTTACAAAAGGTATGTATTGCATCTTCATATCTAGAACTGGATCAATTTTTATCGTATAAAGGGCTTTGTTCTCATAAATCACTTGTTACGTGGTCAATTTCCACGCAGGAAATGATAGCACATTATGAGGATACAAAGAGAAACACCTTTTTTAGCCAATCGATAAATGTCAAGAAAAAGGGTTCAATGGCAAAGCACATTGAGGACTTTCAAAAACTGAATATAAGGGTAAATGATATTCTAGAGAAGCAAAAGATAAATAGTTGTATCTATGCCATGAAAGCTAATATTGATGGTATGAAAGCATATTGGAAGAAAGGCATGGAAGATTTGAAGAAAGACATGGAAGGTTTGAAGGAAGGTGGGACAAAGATGGTACAAGAAAAGCCTCCTAACAACGAAAAGGATCAAGAAACATCAAAAGAGGAGGATATATACCAAGAACCAACCCCAAAGAAAGAAGAAATGAATATGATCATATCTTGTAAAGAATTGGCAAGAATTACCACTCCTAAAACTCTCAAGATAGAAAGACATATCAAGAAGAAAAAGGTTCAAGAAGTGAAGGATCACATCAAGAAAGAAGAAATGAATCCGACCATATCTTGTAATGCATTGGACCGAATTACCTCTCCTAAAACTATCAATGGAGAAGGACATATCAAGAAGAAAAATGTTCAAGAATTGAAAGATAACATCGAGTCTCAAGATATCAATCTGAACATATCTTGTAATGCATTGGAAGAAATTACCACTCCTAAAACTATCAATATAGAAGGACATATCAAGAAGAAAAAGGTAAGAGTGTTGATTGATTCGGGCAGTACCCATAATTTTATTGATTGTAAGATAGCCAAGAAATTGAATTTCTTCCTATATCCAACACCAGAGTGTCAAGTGATGGTAGCAAGTGGACGAAACATAAATTGCTCTGGAAAGTGCCATAATATCAAGCTATGCATGGGAGAATATGTATTGAATAGCCCAATGCTTTCCATTCCAACGGGTGGTGCTGATGTTTTACTAGGAGTCCACTGGCTACAACCTTTGGGTACAATAGCTTTTAGTTTTCGGGAACTTTTCTTGAAATTTTTTTGGGAAGGAGAGGAAGTTGAATTGAGGGGTATCAAAGGAAAACCTAGAAATATAATCAACTCTAACAACATGAAAAAGCTTCTAAATAAATAACAATCAGGTGTAATTGCACAATGATGTTCACTAGAGGATCCCACATTGAAATCATGTATTTCTCCATATCTCCAAAACGTTTGGACAACCATTCCAAGGTATTTGAGACTTCCGAAGGCCTCCCGCGTATTCGTGATCATGATCAAGCTATTTATTTGATTCCACAAAGTGTTCCTCCAAACATCAAGCCTTACATATATCCATATGCCCAAAGGAGTGGGAACTCATTCAAAAGTTGCAGAAGATCCATGTTCAAACAATATTGTGAGAACTTGACAAGGAAGGAAAAATCATATTGGAACTTGAAGCAGTCATAGAACCAAGATATTGAAAGCTACGAAATAGATCAATTTCAGAGTATCTCATCAAGTGGAATAACTTACCCGCTGAAGGTTCCACATGGGAGGACAATAATTTATACAAAAGCATCAAGAACTACTCAAGCGTTGAGGACAACACTTTTTGAAGGAGAGGGGCATGTTAGGTCCCTATACTACTAGTGTAATCCCTTATTGTTATTAGTACAACTCCCTTATTATATTATTGTGCCCATGTAGAAGCCCACTATTGTTATTATTGTGCCCTTACATTATTATTGTTATGTCGGCTCCGATCATATTATGACCCCTTAGACTCCTATATATAGAAATGAGCTCTTTTCATTTGTATCATCTAAGAATTATTCATTTGTGTAATGTAAAGGAGGTTGCCCCCTCGAAGAGGCTAAATTATAAGGCATTGATCTATCTTTTCTATCTTTTTGTGAGCTAGTTTCATAACATCACCTCAATCATCAAAAACTTCAACCATCTACAACCTCTCATACATATGCATATCCAATTGAACTGCAACCTGAGAAAATAGGATAACATCAATGACAATAAACCACACATATGAAACACTGCAACACACATCAATGCAAACAATATCCCCCTTTGGCATTGATTTCAACACCCTAGCTGAAACAATCATTTGATCAAACATCCTTCTCCCCCTTTTACAATAATGGAAAAGGGCTAAACATGTCAAGGACGAATGCTATATATGCCTCTACATACAAGGGGATCCATCAAAAAAAGCATAACTCCACTCAATACATATGTAGGTGATGAACAATGGAGTGAAAAAATGAAATACAAAGACACTCCCTTTTGGAAAATATGTGCATTAAAATTCCCCCTCGACACAAGATATGTCTAATCAGGAACATACTAGAGCAGAAAAATACATATCCTACCAACAGCAACAATAAACTATCACTCAACAAAAACAAACACTGAAACACATGCTCTCTCTGCTGAAGAACCAACAACATAATCCATGTCATAGTGACAACAATAGATCATATCACCAACACATAGCAGCAACAACATAATGTGATATACTAGAAGCAAAAACACTGATAAGCTCCTGGCATAACAGTAGCAACATATATCTATCCACTCCGAAGAAACAACAATAAATACGTCCTCTCCACAATGAACTATCCAGCAATAGAAAACTCATACATCACCAACAACAATGAAACATCTCTCTAAAGTAGACATGGAAGAAAAAAATCATGATGATAGGTCACAACAATATGACCATCCATACTCCACTGAATGCAAACATCTCCATGGATGAATGTAAACTAATTTACATGGATGAAAATTCCTCCTTGTCATATGGAAGAGGCTACTCCACATGGACTAAAGGCTATGACCAAATGATATGCAACAAAGTACATGGCCTCATAGGCTTATTACATGGCTACAAATGATAATACATGAATTTACAATGAAAACATAAGCCCATACATATGGTTGAACCATGACTCACATGACTCTCTCTCAATGCATGCATGACTCTAGAAAGCCTCTCCATGATAAGTATGAGAGAATATATAAATAATACATGGAATACATGGTTGTGATAGCACTACTAACAACCCATACACAGCTGAAACAACTCTTATGACTCATTATGAAAAATATGCCAAACATGGCTCTCGTAACAACTTTCTCATCAATGGATGTCTAATACAATGTCATGATGTAAGTACATATAACATATGATCAGCCACATGTCCTCATTATGGAATAAAGATAATTCCAATATAAATCACGTAAGAGACATGTATCAACCTCTCCAAAACATCAACTTGAATCAGATAGAAATGGTAGTAACTAGCAATCCATAACAATACATAGTTTCCCAACAAAAGCATATATCGACATCATCATAAGGTAGAAACATATCACATCAATCAACTCTCTATGGAAGCAGCAATAACCATCATATGGAGCATGAGTCTCTACACTCTCAAGAAGAAATGATGGCAACAATAAGCATATAATGATGTAATGACAACAACAACATCGCATCAATAATCCATGCTCATAAACTTAAGTATCATCATATGTAGCATCTGATATGACCAAGAAATGGAGGAAAAGATTCAAATCTCTTGATCTTCTTTTTACTACTCATTGCATGCAACTTGCATTCAATAGCCTTGTGTCCAAAATCATTACAAGATTACTAATGGCCATAAAAATGACCATTATACCTGATTTTGGTGGAACTCCAAGAAGTGGGTTGTCTTGCTTGCTTATTTGCTTGATAGGACCTTCTGTACCACCGCTTATTTTATTGCATGGATTTACAATTTTCTACAAAGTGTCCTTGTTTGTGCTAATTGTAGCATCTTACATCACTCAAAAGTGAAAATTATCTTCTACGTGTTTTTCTTGGCATCACCTTTGGTTTTTCTTCCTTGAGTTCCTTCTTTAGATCCTTACTTTGTTGATTGAACTCATTTTTGTTTCTTTTTCTATTGCCATCATTGGTTGTAATTGTGGCTACAACAAAACTAGTTTCTCCTTTGTGCATGTTGAAATATGACTTGATATATGAAGAAGTGGTTTTCTCCTCTAAATTATTTTTTAGTGTAGCCACTTTTTCTTCTAATCTCTCACATTCCTCCTCCTTATTTCTAAATTTCTTTCTTGTTTCTTCCTCAATCTTCTTTTCCTTGTCAAGATGAATTTTCAATTGAATGATCTCTTGTCTTAGCCCATATTCTTTCTCATATGAAATCTACAAAAGTCTTTTCTGGTATTTACATGCAGTGGTTAGTGTTCCTACTTCAGCAGTTAATTCCTTTATTTAAATCATTATTGATTCATATTCAACCTTAATGTGAGAAAAATCTTCTCATCATCACTATCAAACTCAATAGAATCATCATAATTATAATTCAAAAATACTTCCAACATATTACCTCATGATCAACTTCTTTGGATGAAATTTCAGAATTTTATGCTTCTTTTGCAATGGATTGATTTTCTTCCTTCTTTAAATTCTTTCCCTTTTGAGACATCCTTCTCCTATTTTTTTCCATGATCCATGATCTACTCTCCAAGCAGTCAAGCTTCAGTGAAGAGCACTAGCTCTGATACCAATTGTTGGAATTACGATTTCCATTACACCAAAATATGCAGGTGTTAGTAAATAAACGCATCGCCAGAGTTAACAGATAGATGAGAGGCGGTAAACCATGTCAGAAAACACATGATGAGCATTGGATTATCTAATTCCCAACAATAGGTACCTCCATAGTGCTACCCACTACTTCCTCTCTATTGTTTCAGTGATAAAAAACATAGGGCTTAGGAGGTTTCCCTTCTTCTCACTGAAACAACCCTCTTCCATACAACCAACTAGGCTATCTTTACAAGCCCTCTTGCTGATCCTTAAGTCCTTGAAAGAACCATCCCTTAGGTCCTACAAATATTCCCTCCTAAAAGTCTTGAATTCCTTAACAAATTAATATTTATGTGGCCTAAAGCAAGCCACTACATACCTCCACATTTTGGCTCTTAGGCTACTCTAAAACTATCCCAAACCTACATATCTAATCCTACACCCTTCTCCTTAAAGACCTCCTTCCAGATCTATGATTAACTTCAGTTTTGAGGACACTACTTTTGAGTTTTTCAACCCCCTTTTAGGGCACCCTACAACAACCTCAAACTAGTTTTGAAACTTCTCCATAGACCCTTATTCTCTACACTCCTGGTCTAGGTGTATGCGGCCTAGTTCTAGTAGCCTACTAGGACACCCGGATCTCCAAAAACCAAGGATCCATCCACCTAGTAAAAATATGTAGAAAATGTCATCCTATACACAAAGAAACTCTTCCTTAATGTGGCCAAAATTTTCCCTCAAAAACTCAGTCAAATTTCCTCCTTGTACCTGTACCAAACCATGGGACAAAAATAAATAATTGTCTCCTTCCTTCTGCTCTTGTTTAGCTCGAATATCTAAGGTATTAGGCCTCTTTCCTCTATTTTCTCTTCAAAAAATATGATATGTTGGATGCCAAATGAGGTTTCCACATATCATATTTATATGATCTTGGGTGGCAATGCCTAGCCCTCTGTAGGGTGTTCTTAAAGTCAAACTGACCCGTTGGAGAAAAAATAAACTTAGTAGACCCGAGGTTTGATCTCTGGGTAGAAACAAAAGTCTTCACTATATTCTAGCACAATCTCAGCTTTTTCATTCCTCTAGGAGCAAGAAACGTCTCAACCAAGGCATACTGAGACACTTGAGATGTAAGGGATTAGAAAGCAGTATCAAGGATCAACTTATTGCATAGAGAATTCGTTACATGAATATTTATACATCAATGAACATATTATTCAGACACCATTATGAAGTTAAAATAAACACATTTGTAGCAATGATCACTGAAATAATCAACAATACATTATAAATTAAAATTTTAAGTGAGCATGTCCAAATCAGTGATTCCATTCACTTATGCACAAAGTTACCCAACAACACTCATTTTGTTAATATTACATTAAGGATCTACATCAACGTGCTATATATTCCAGAAAATATGGCAAAGGGTGGTTCAATAAATCTAATTCATAAACTAAGGACAATCACAAAGGTTAGATATTCAATTCGACAACAATTTGACACAAAATTTAAGAATCTCACTCTAACTTATCCTTCATAAGCCAATTATAGATTTTCCTCCTTGATCCCACTCGCTTGAGGTAGTCCACTTTTACCACTTTGATCATGTCCATTTTATATGGTCAAAATTGACAAAATTTAGGTGCTTTTGTCCTTATCATCTCGATTCCTTCAAAATCCATTGTATGAATTCTTATTCTCAGGCTTTCATGAAATCGAAGATAACTACTCCTGATTTCTTATTTTTTCATCCCTTTTTTGAGTCTCCACTTCTGATAGGTTTGATCATTCACTTTTCCACTTGCACTAGCCATTCTTGCAACCCTTTTCTAATCAAAATTTAATCAAATTATCCAAAAATGAAGGACCCAAGAGGCCCCCACCATAATCCATTGACTCTTCGTCAAGTCAATCTTATGTCTGCGCACTTAGATCTATTTGTGGTTTCACTACCACTGTAGATGCTTAATCCACCTATTTTGTTACTTCATCTTTTCTCTACTCTGCTTTGTTTCCTTTAAATAAAATACCTAAATTTGGTACTTTTTGTAGGACTTGTGCTTTAAAACCAGTGTATTATATAGTGGTAAATCTCTAAGCATCGAATAATGTAGTAAATTTATCAACAAAGTCACCAATAGTATTGGTTGTAGGATTCTCAGGATGAGCCATAAGTATGGTCTACCATTCAACATCATCTTTGGAATTTAGTTTCTTCGGATGGAAAGATGTTTTTATGCTAGAGGTCGAAGATCAAGCAGTACGAATTTGGTTCCATGTGACTATTCTTCTAGTTGGTGAATTTGTTTCTATAGCACTTTAGCATGGTTAAGGAGATACTACTATTGAGATTTATTAGAAGTGGTGAGTGCTTGTTGAAACAACTATTGAGTTCATTTTCACAACTGGTAAAAAGGTTTGTTATTCCTAGTAAGGAGACCAGGCTAATCCTACACTTGTTGGAAACATTATTGAGAATTATTCATGATCTTATTAAGATTGCCATGGTATGAAGATCCCTATTAAATTTATTGCATGATCAGTTGGGTGAAACAATCAACTAGAATGGGAAGTTCTATACACAATTCAGCGACATTGCTTTGCAACTCCCTAATGGTGGAAACTAGCTCTTTGTAAGGAGTTTCAACAAAGTCATAGTATTTAGGCAGTTGACACGTAAAGAAGCCTTCTGGAGCATTGGGCACAAATTTGACAATGGTTGGCCACATTTTTTGGAACTTATCACTTATATATGTTATCTATTTCTCTATTTTTTCCTTTTCATCTTGCAACTGGTCTCACTCCCCAGTTACAACAATGTGTTGTTGCTTCTATGGCTCATGAATAGAGACAAACTCATTATGGAAGGTTTACACCTATAAGGAAGAAGTTTTGATAAGTTTAAATATCTTGGATGAAGACCTAGTTTGAATATCACTTTTAGACAAAGAACCCGACAAAGGTAACCAAGCCTATAGGGGCTAACAAGTAGTGACAATTTTTTCAGATAATTCCTTAGGAAAAGCTTCCCGCTCTTAACTCTATTATTTCTTCAATTCATCTTGAATACTAACAACAACACTTGATGGAGAAAGAGGAATGATATTCTGAGATTATGTAACTAAATGTAAAGCTTCTTGACATTGACTTGGGTCTTAACTGAACGTAGCAACCTGAGTCATTGAAAGAACTATACTAAGATCCTATTGCAACTCATGCATAGGTAGCATTGAGACTACCTCTACATGAAACTCAATTCCAATGGTGGCCTACAGTATAGTATCCTAGAGGGCTAAATCAATATCCATCTCAACAAAATCTCCACAAGTACTACCAATATTAGGGTTATCAGAAATAGTATGAGATTTTGAGGTAGTATGCGAAAATTAGCCATGGGAATGTGTGGAATGGATAGGTGAAGAATTATGGTGTTAGACCAGGTTTCGAAACTATGTATAAAATGTATCATTAATCAAATGAGATCCTTGGTCATTGGTAAGGCTCCTATGATAACCAAATCTAGTGATGATATTTTCAAATATAAACCTTGAAGAACTGTCGACAATGTAATATTTGATAGTAATTGCTTTAGCCCAATGAGTTAAACATTCAATCGCAATAATAATGTGGTAGACATGAGAATTTCATGTTGGAGGATTTATGGGTCCCACAAAGTCAACAAACCACTTCTCAAAATCCGAAAGAGCTCGAACTAGATGAAGTGTGAGTTCATCACAATGTGATGGTCATCCAATCCATTGGAAAGCATCACATTTCCTAATATATTCTTTTGCATCTTTGAAAAAAGTAGGCCACCATAGTCCATATTTAAATACCTTTCTCGCAATTACTTTTCCTCCAACATGACCTCCCGCAATGCTAGAATGACATTCCCACAAAACATTTCTTTTCCATGATCCAAAACACATCTCTACAAGATATGATCAAGCCCCATTTTGTACAATTGACCTGCAATAAGCTAATAATATACAACACACACCACCATCTGCCTCTTCTAAGTCCTTGTGTAATCATCAAGGCACTTACTAGTCATTAGAAATAGTGTGATATCCTCCAAATATTCTGTTACTGCTTCAATTAAAAACAAGTCAGCATCACAAAATCGATCATCAACTAATCCTCTGGATTCACCGCATTCCAAGTGAGAAAGGTGATTTGGGTCCACATTAGATTGAAAATAAATTTAAATGAGAATTCATGGAAAACAAAATCCATATGCATATTCTCCCTTCTAAGACAAGATTATTAACCAAATAATTTGGATAATATAGGTTGGTAAAGAATTTGAAAGTACCCCCAAGAAGATAATGCTTGAATTTCTGGAGTGAATACACCATGGTGAGAGCCTCTCATTCAGTAGTTGTGTAATTCTTCTCAGAAGTGTAGAGTTTCCTGCTGGAAAATTAGTTTGGATGGCCCAAATTACATTCTTTTGGTTGTGCCTATATAGCACCCAAGGAAATACAAAATGCGTCTATATGGACATGAAATTCCTTGTTCCAATCCGGATAAACCAAAATTGGAGCACTCACAATTTTTCCTTTCAATGTGTCAAATGCAGTGTCACATTAAACAATCCATATAAAACGCTTAGCTTTCTTCAAAAACTTCCCTAATGGTGTAGTGATCAAAGGATAGTTGCAGATGAAGTGACGATAGTATCCTCTATGTCCCAAAGTAGATCACAACTACTTAATACGAGTTGGTAGTGGCATATTTAAAATCACTACAACTTTAGCAAGGTCAACACAAACACCATCTTTAGAAATAGTATTTCCAAGAAGAGTGCCAAAGGGGATAGAAAATGCATTTCTTCAAGTTTAATGAAATCTACAACTATCAACAACCATCAAACATCAGCTACAATATACTAGAATGATTTTTATAGAGGATATCCATTGTCTAATCATCCAGGTAAACTTCAAGAAATTTATGAATATAATCCCTAAAACAAGAAATGACAATCCTACAAAATACAGTTATAGAATTTTCGTGGCCGAATGGCATGACATGATAAGCATAAGAACCCCATTCAGTTGTAAAAGTAGTCTTCCTTTTACCTTATTCTGTAATGCAAACCTGATGGTGCACAAAAATCCAAGAGTAAAATAATATGCTTAATTAACTGCAACATTGTCCAATACCTCATCACTGAAGGGAGTAGGAAATAGATCATAAACAAAAGAATTATTAAGGCTTCTGTAATCTACACAAACTTTGATGTTGTCTGAATCCTTTTTATCCTGAATAACAATAAGAATGATCCATTTTTCTTCATCAACTAGGAATATGAGATCGAAAGCCAACATCTTATGAATTCCCTTATTTACTTTCTCCTTAACCTATAGATTTAATCAATAATATCAATGGTTAACTAGTCTTGCACCAGGATTCAAAACAATATATGTTTCTCCCATATCTCGTTTGATACACTTAAGCTTTGTGGCTAATGTCAGAAGAGAATCTTCATATTCCTTTAATAGGCCAAAAATATCATTTGTAGATTTGTTGTCCCAATAATCACCAACGGAAGCTAACTTAGGCTTTTCTTGAGTTCAATATGATATTTCCACAACTTGAGGCTTAAATTATAGAGCATCTTTTATAGGATCATCCTTTATATTTTGTTCTCCTTCTAATTCCTTAAATAAAAAAAGCCTCAATTCCTCTAAATCATCTTCATCATGGTCTCGATTAACCTTACACAGGCAACATCTTCATGGAATCCAAAATTATACAAACGTTCAAAATATCCATGACTTCTATATTCATCAATAGGCTCTCCAATAGGAAAAAATACTCTCTTTATTACTTTTAAAGACTCTACTATTTTTGCATCCTTAGCTGAAAAACTAGATTTTCAATGCCTTCCAATTAGTTATTTTCCTCTTCATTTCTTCCTTTAGATAAAAATATTATGGAAATGTCCCCAACATGTGGATAAACTAATACACCCACATTTCTACAGGTAGTCCAACTTCAGACCAAATAGCACTGCAAGTATGAATATGATTCTACGGATTGGTATACGCTTCATATACAAGAATTTTAGCTAAATGTCTCTCTAGAATAAAAAATCAAAATGTAAAAGTGAAGTTCATTGAGTCCGAGTCTTGGAGATGATTATGATGAGTTCCCTAAAATATTGCAGGTGTTTCTTGGAGGGAAACATCAAACAAAGGAATATTTTGTGTTTCTTCAATGTTCAAATCAATTTCTTTAATAAAATTAATAGTAGAGCCTATACCCTTAAAATTAGAAATGTTCGATAACTTAGTACCAATCTAGTGGGTGCAACAAATAGTTGCACAATGTCTAGAGTGCAGCTCATGATCCCCCTTTTACCAATCATCCAATGAAAAATTTGAACCAACATCAATGCTCAGAACACCTATCTGGCTAATAGAACCATCTACTGTAGGATTTATATAGTCATATCTTTTTCCCACAATGAGCTGATATAAATGATCCAAAATATTAGGATCTTCTTTATTGTCTACAGACTCTATAATGTTGAAAAATGTGTAACTAGGTTTGGTCTTCATAAATATGAAATTTTATTTTTGATTCTTGAAAATTTTAAAATGAAAGAAAAATTATTGTTGTTGTTTTGTAGCATGGGTTTCGTGCTCAAGGTCTTTTATTTTAGAAGTCAAGCACCCATTGAGTCCTTCCATGGCTTGTCCTAGACAAATAATTCAAAAGGGTCTTTGTCATAAGATGAAGACCTCATCAGGCACATTGTAACTTGTAAAAATAATTTTTTTTTATTTAAAAGTGTCAAAATACCCTCTAAGGCCAAGTTGTCATATTTTGAGGAGCCTCATCCACCTTAGAAGCCTATATAGAGGAGCGAAATCGACCTCCTTTGGACACACGCTCAATTCACATCATCTAAGCAAAGAAGAAGGACAATAAGGAAAGCGAAGAAGGGAAAGACAAAGGGAAATTTTTTTGGGTTAATTCTCTCACACGTGTGAAGAAGAAGAGCTAGGGTTTTCTACTTCAAGGTTGAAATTCTCAAGTTGTAGGAAGAAGATCAAAGTTTCTAGAAGAGGAGTCTAATAGGTCACTCTCTAGCCTTAGATAAGGAAGAAAGTAAAGCAAAGCTGCTAAGAGGAATTGGAAGGCTAATTTTTTATCACACGTGGAAGTAGTAGTAGTTGTCGAGGCTAAAAATTTCAAACCTGCAATTGAGGCCGAAATTCTGACGCTGGGGGTTAAAGTGTATTGTTGGAAGAGATTTGACTAGGTTTGTCTTACGCAAAGGAAGCACATCATCAAGAAGGTAGGACTTGGTCTTGGAAGGGTATTTGTTTTCATCTAGAGGTCTTAGAATTCATCAATTGAAGAATCTATAAGAAGCAAAGATATTTGTAGGTTTTCCTCTCAAGTGGAGATGCTTTGGCCTTGGCTTTCAGCCTATATCCTGTGTTCTTGTGTACTAATGATCTTGTTGTTTTGGTAGTTGTTTGATGATATGAATAACATGATAATCCAAGAAGAAACTAATAGTAAGAGAAAGTAAAAATACATCACAACAAGTTATCAAGATAAAGAGAAATTATCCTAACTACTGTCCTCTAGATTTCTCAACATGTAAAACTCAGGCCTTGATAGGCATCTAATTGATATATAACTCGGAATCCATCTAATTTAAACTTCGTTGTCCCTCACTTCAAATCAATAAAAACATAGTTCTCAAATGGCCAGTCTATTCCTAATAAAGTTGGATACATATATTTATCGCCCATGATATCTATGACCTCAAATCTTGCATATGTTTTGGCTCCTACTATGTCAACTTAAACATTCTCCAGTTTTCCAATAGGAAGAACACAATATTGACTAGACATACATAAATGGATTATAGAAAACACTAATTTAGATTTTCCCAATGCCTCCCAAGTCATTCTCGGCAGAATATTGACATCAAAACCCAAATCCAACAGAAAATATTTAATCTAAAATCCTGCAATTTGGGTGTCAAAAAATAATTCTCTTCTTTCTCTCCTCGTATTCCGATGGATAATCCTGGAGTGTTTCTCATGAAGATTGGTAGAAATAGGAATATCTTAGAATTATTCATCCTTAATCACTTTCTTGAGCTTCTTGCACAATTGGTTATTTAACTGGTCATCATTAATGATCTACAAAATTAATTTAAACCATTACATGATAGTTTCGGATCTCTCCTCAGAAAATGTAGGGCTCCTGATTTGTATCCTCTCTTTTTGTTCTGTGAAAGGACTATAGGAAGAGACCAGTTGCTTAAAAATTTTAGTTGCATCCTTCTATTATTCTTTTTGCTAGTTAGGATGATAGGAATTCTTTAGTGATGCATGCTATTATACCAGGTTTCCCAAAGGTCTCATTTTCTGATCCAGTCCCTTTTCCTCCCCTGGGACATTTGAGGTTCTGCATTGATTAAATTTTCTTATCTTTTTATTTATTATCTTCTGAATGAGCGATAAGTTTAGGAAAATCTTTAGTCATGATATTTACTCTACATTGGGAGAATCAAGGGCTCCTTAGTAAAGGAAAATCATGGGAGGCATGGCCCTCTTGGTCGCAATTATAACAACAGACTGGACCTCTTCTTTCTGTTCTTCCCCATTTTGAATTTCCCCCTCCTCGCCCTCGAGGAGTTTCATTGGATCTTAATGTAGTGCAATCAAGATGATCGGACATAGCATCCAAAGCTCTACACTGATTTGTATGATGATCCTAGGACCCACATAACTCACTAAACATATTGTTTGGGACATTTGAGTATTTATGAAAAATAGGGCAAATACGAGGTGGATGGTCATAAGTACGACAAATCTCACAATATTATTTTGCAAATGTACCTTGAGAATTATGGAACACATGAAATTGAGTATGTCCTTGATATAGATAATTTGTAGATAATTACACAACTCTAACAGTAGGTAGAGGTGGCACCAGTTCCATGGGAATAGTATATGATCCCATACCCCTCAACAGTGGCCACTTAGTGGTGTAATGGACTTCAACATGTTAGTTATTAAACCAAACCTGAGGTTTCATAGTCTGTGTTGCATGAATATCCTTCAACTACTCTATCATATTATCTATCTGATGGTGTAACCCAACAATAGTAGGATCACTGGAAGCATCACCTTCCATGTGGTCATGGGAGTATCCCTCCGTTGCTTCAATAATCATATCTTTCTCAAGTGCAACTTGTAGTGTATCAATATTATGTTGCGTTAAGGGGATTCCAATTAAAGGAAATTGGGTTTTAATGAACCAGACACTTTGGCGATTAGGATAAATCGAATAACTTAATTTTCCAATTATGGCCTTCAATTGCTACATGCACTCCCATGCATTTTCTCGTTCACATTGTTTGATACCCCAAAAGTCATATAACACTTGTTGATTTGTCTGGGAAAGTTTAAATTCCTGAATAAATTACTTTTTTAACTTCAGCCAAAGTTAAGTTCTAATGTAATGCATACCACTTAATAAACAATATAAGTTCCATATCTCTCAAATTAGTTTGGAACTCGATAAACTTAGTAGCATTCATTATCTCATTAGTCGTCCATATGGATTCAAATAGATATCAATGTTGTTTAACATCCTCATTCCCCTACCTTCAAAATTTAGGACACTAAGTGAATGAACTTGCTACATTATCAACCATTATAGACTGACCAAGAAAAATCAATATAATTCTTATGAACCAGACTGTGAATATCTAGAGGAACTTGTTTGGGAACCACCATTGAAACTACTAGAAGTATCGATTGCATATTCACTATAGACCTTATAGATATTTAACTTCTTAACTAACTTTGAAACAAAACATGCTTGATATTGATAAAGTACTACGGGGAGGTTAGGGAAGGGACTACCTATGTTGTTAACCGATAGATTATTTCTTGCTGGAGATATATAATCTTCATGAGATAGTATCTGCATCAAAAAGTTCATTTCATCATCAAGAGGAGTGTTTTATTCTATAACTTCAACTGACCATCTAGGCACCTCGGACGTATTAACTTCATCTGACTCATGGTGGGCTCCATTGCTTTTGATCATCTTTCCTACAATACTGCTTCTAGCACCTCCTATTTGGCTAGAATTTACTCCACTACCAACTTTTGTACTTTTCAAATTCGAGCAACTTAGTCCTCTTATCCACAACTTTGAGCTACTCAACACCTCTCCTATTTGGTGTAACTCTCTCTGTCACCTCCAAATTTCCCGCAACTTCTTTTCCCACTAGTCATCAACTATTTGTACTCTTCTATTTTCTCTTAAGTCTTGAGCCCTTTGAAAATCATTTGTATCCCTTCTAACAGATCTTCATCTTTCAAAACTAGGTAGCATCTCTCCCTTAAACCTTGTGCACAACAGTTAGGGTTTCAATTTGCATATTATTTACTTGAAATGGAAATAGGTTTTCTTCTACCATCAAAAATTTAATCCATAGGGGAAATTATTTCAAAAATCTTCCCCACAACCCATACTTGAATACTACTTCTGCTTTGGAAAAAGATTGGTGATCTTCTCTAGTGAATTCAATGATATAACTTTCAAGAGTTTCTTGCACCCAAAAGTGAACAACTATGGTTATGAGAAACTTCTTCGGCATAAATCACATGATCTTACATTTGTCGACGCGTTTCAAACCAACTAGTGTGGTTCATCGTCAGGACAAGTTGAAGAATCAGATCTAGGCTACAAGTTAAATAGCTAGAGCAGGACCTTCAATGGGTCCTGACACTGAACCACACTATTTGGTTCAAAACGTGTCGACAAATGTAAGATCATGTGATTTATGCCAAATAATTTTCTCATAAACATGATATTTTATCTTTAACATCATCTTCGAGATTTGTTCAAATTTTACAGTTTTTCAAAGTCTAGATATTTTCTCTTTAACTCCATTGCTAAAAAATGTCAAAATTGTAACCCAAATTTTTTTGTTATTCCAGAATAAACAATTTTTTAAGGGTATTTTTTTGAACCATTTTTCAAAAAAAAATGGTTCTACTTCCATTTAAAAAACATGTTGAAAATTTACATGGCAAAAAAAAAAAAAAAAACATCATTCTGGAATAAACAATTTTCATTTTTTGGTTGTTTTTTCATGTTTTTTTGGGGTTTTTGGGCTCAAGTACCCATTTTGAGGTAATAGTTCTCATTTCATCTGTAACTATGTTATCAACCTCATGATCAAATGAAGGAGTAAAGAGATCACAAAAATCACAATCATAAAATTTGAGATGCTCATCGACATCCTCATGATCTAACAAATCATGTAGAGGGGTTGATGAGAAACAATGATGTTCACCCTCTATGTTTGAAATGAAAGATGGCGGTTGAATGGATTTTCAAAGAAATATGTGTCCTCTCCACAGTGTAATGACACATTGACATCCGGTGTGTTCTGTGAAAGATCGGAAGTAGCAACATCCAGCAATAATTTTTCACAAGGAAAATGAAAAGTGGAAAAATCACAAGAGATGTCAATATAGAGAAGATGAGGCACAGATGGAAGGAAGTCATCCTTCACTGCAAGTTCTTCTTCAGATTCCTACACACAGTCATCATAAATGATAACATAGGTTGGCTACACAAGATCAACTCTGTTGACAACTTGATCCTTGTGAACACAATATTTGGAGTCTGTAACAGGAGAACACAACACAATACAATCCGGAGGATCAATGGAACCAAAAGACGAAGGCTAAGAGAATGAGTTCACATGACAAACATCAAGTTTTCCAAGCAAATCTGCACAAATATCCAAAGTAGGTGTGGTGGGAGGATGTGACAGTTGAATAAATTTGCGTGCACCTTCTCCCACCTCGCACTGTAGAGCTTGTTGGCTTAGTGGACCCTGACACAGGTTTAGCATTAGTTAGCTAAACAAATCACCACACTACTGGCTCTTTTTGCATCATCCTGTGGAATGTGAACCAAAGTCTCAATCGAAGTAGTATGGGGGGATGTTGGAACTAAGTTTTTTCACCCTGAGATGGTCGTGATATCGGTTTATACCCTCTACCCCTGCTTTAGCATAGGTTGCTAAGCCTTAGGGCTCTATGATTCTACCCTTTATTCCGCCCTTCAATACCTCCATGAAGGTATATCATTGACCTTCATGCAGCCCTAACCCGTGGTTCAGGTAGTTTCACGGAGCTATGACAATGTATTGTATAGGTTCCCAAGTTATCTCAAGTGTTTTAATTATCTTACTAATCAATCACAGTTGGTGTCGTGTAAATTGATATTCTTACTTGCGTTCAATTAGCTGATACCATCACATATATTCGCACATCAAATAAACATTCTAAATTAAACACAAAACACAATATAATCAAATGCATTAACAGGAACTAAATACACAATAATTTCATAATAGTTCTATTTATTGATATCTTCCAGTCTAATACAAACTCTATCCGCCCTGCGCACATAGTTGTAGGGGTCCACGCACTCAGTTGTGGACTTCCACCCTAGGCCTCTGCACATTTAGCTGCAGAGCCTCTACCTACGTTAAGACCCAAAAACACTTAGACTTCTCCTTCGCTTCTTTCTTCCTTACTTAACTTATCTTCTTACTTAAATACCTAGAGCGAGCTTACTTAGCTCCTTTTTATACAATCCCATGGTTCGCGGACCGTGGGTGGATCTTTTACAACCGACTTGACACTTTACAAAATAAGTGTGGACAACCCTTTATGAATCTTGACACCTTCGCACTCCGTGACCACAAAATGTGAAGACTTTAAAACTTTATTACAAAATTATCCCAAAACATGGGATTTTAGCCCCAAAACTGCTCTTGGGGGCACCTGTTCACAATAGGCCCTCAATAGAAAAATGGTGACTCGCCCTCGAGTCACTCTGTGGTTGCAGAGATCTTGGCGTGAAGAAATCCCAGCTTGACCTATATGACTATCACTTCAGCGATACACTGCACAACCATATGCTTCACTTCCTCAACCAACTGCTCTATCGCTGGTCCTGAACTGTCAGCCTGAAGCTTCTTCTAAATCGCTTTCAAATTAGCAAGCCTGCCTTCAATGGAGGTCGTCACTGAATAAGCTTCATCCAACCAGGGCTTCAAGCATGCCTTCAACACTGCCTCTTTGTGTTGCACTGCATTTACCTGTTCCTTCAATTTTTTTGCCTCCTGCAGCTTTGCCAATCTCTGTGTGAGAGCGATGGTGCACGTTGTACCTTTTACTTCGTCATAGTGTTACTGTAGTTCTCGCACCTCTATCTCCAGCCGCTATAAATTAAGATCCTTCTACAGGCTCATCAGGACATCGAACGATTGTTCAAATAGTCATGTGCAGTCTATTATTACACTATCTACCACTGTTATCACCTATGTGATAGTGGTTGCGTGTTGTTCTTTTACTTCCAGCAGAGTTGAAGGCTAGGCCTTCAACTGTAAATCTACAATCTATAGGTTCAGTTCCAGCTGAACCTTAGCCAACTCTGTGTGAGCATCACACACCCCTGTAGAAAGCTTGTAGACCTATTCATCTGCCTTCGCATCCTTAGGAATGGACAATTCAGGGACCATTTCACAGGCTTCCTTCATGGCCTTAATCATGTGCATATTTTTGTTAGTAAGTTCCACCATGGAAGTGAGGGTGGTGTCTTGTTGCAGGGCCATCTGTACATTATTAATATTCTGCTCACTGATTACCTACAAAGGGCGTTGTTCATGGGCCCTCAGCTTCACAACCACTCAATGCTACAGTAGGTGGAGTGCCTCGCTAGGAAGCGCTGCCAAGTTCAACCCCACTCCCTTAAGGGCATTAACAACAGACTTGTCAGCTTTGTTTTCTGTGGTTAGTGCTCCATCTGGCAGTACTATCACCTGGGAGTCCTTCACATGCAACATCTCCACAGCGTTTTGAAGTACTGATAGTGAGGCTAGTGGACACCATGCTAGTATGTCATGCACAAATTTGCAGCTCATGCAGACCCATTTGGATGGCCCCCAATAGTTGTTTTTGTTGTTGCTCGAACTGTTGTAGTACCTCCACATGACATCCCACACTATGTCTCCGATGTCATTCAAATCTCCCTCTGTTAGGGTAATTTGGTCCAATGACATCTTACTGGCCTTGGATTTCTTCTGTGGCCCCCCTTTTTCTTGTTCTCTTGTACATTTGATGCGGTACAACGCTCTCTGCAGGTCCGCTCCATGCTACTCTGTTTTTTCATCCATTTCTTCCTCTGTTTCTGGAAAAGGTGATCTCGCAACTTTGTCAAAGCCAAGCTCTGTTCTGCCTGTTTTCTTTTCCACTTGTTGGATAGCATCACGCTCTACCTAGGCCTTGCCAACGACCTCCTTCATCCTCTTCTCGACCATTTACACCATTTTGAGCTTAGCCTCCTCCTTTTTGTGTTGTGTGACATACTTGCTCGACCCCACCAACGAGTCTGAGGTAGTGCACCACTCTGCTAGCCAGCGATCAAGAACCACTTCAATCATGTCGTCCTTTGCCAAGTAAGGAAAGTCTTGCCACTTCTGCTCAAGGTCCTTCCATGCCCTGATCGCGACACGTTGAAAGTTTGCCTTGAACTCCATGTACTCTTGCAGTTTGGCAAACAGAGTAGGCGACAATCATAATTTGTGATTGATGGCCATGCATATGTTCATTTCCATCAAGATCCAGAAGATCTTGCTATCCTTGATGCGCTGAGCATCCTTGGTCACCCGCAGTGAAGTGTACTTCACTGCTTTTGGTAGGTCCGACATGACTAAGAGGAATTGACTATCTACCGGTAGCTCCTAGTCTACTAGCACAATGGACAGCAACAACCACTTATAGTGGAAGGTCTTGTTGAGCTCTTGTGCCTCGTGAAAATTTGCAAGGAACTAACCACAGAGATACTGTGCCCAATTAAACTAGACTCCTTCAGTGCATTGGGTTGCTAAAGCAACAACATGTGCCGACACTTCATCTGCGCGACACTTCCGTATAACTTTTCCTACCAGCATCTGTGTGGCCACCTTGACCACAGGGTCACAGATATTCG
>APFE031725066.1:3213-23784 GCA_000404065.3 Pinus taeda
GCACTCATTAAGGATCAACTAACTGAATCATAAGAAGTTGTGGAAGTAGCATATATGAATCTGAATATGGAAATGAAAAATTTTTATTGATGTGATAATACTGATTCACCCCCCCTCTCAATATTATTTCCAACAAGGTTGTCTCCTTGAGAATGGATCTTGAGAGAGTGGATACCGAGAAAGGTTTAAATGAAAAATTTGCAGAAGTCCCAAGAAAGCTAGATCATATTCTAAACAATCAAGGGTCTTCAGGAAACAAAATAGGTATGGGATACTCAATAACACACGAATATTCTATGGGAAAGATAAACTTCAGGTCTGTAGGATTTGAGGAACCATAGAGCTATGCAAAGAAACTTCAGGAAAGAATCAATGAAAACAAAAGGGCGGCAAGGAAAAGAGGAGACCATCACTGGAATAATAACTCCATCCACCCCAAGGAGACACACCAATGAAGAACGAATCAAGTAGCTAGATAACAAAGGTACCTACATGCACAAACTCATAAACCTTCCAACAATAGGTAAACTTATTTATTTTATGGTTATTTTTATAAGGGTCACATCTTTGGACATAAGGCTACTGATTGTAGAAGGATCAAAGTTGAAAGAGATGAAAATCATAGATATAATAAGTACGAAATTTTAAATCTCAAAACTCTCCTCTCACAGATCGAAATGTCTTCTCTCCCCTATTAAGTGATGTTGAGTTCTTTAAATGTAATCATTTTGGGCACAAGACAAGTGAGTGCAGAAGAAGGTTTGAGTACCTATCTAAGTCCCAAAAAATTCGATAGCCAACTTCTCAAAAGGATAAGGAGAATTGGAAATGAAAAATTGAAAATAGCATGCAATGTGGACTTGATCTATCACACATAATCAAGAGAACAGATGGTATGTGGATAGTGGTTGTTCCAAGCACATGGCTGGGGATAAGAGCAAATTTATGTCGCTAAAATAAAAATATAGAGGGAACAATGTCATTTTCAGCAACAATGCTCCAACAAGAATTAAGGGTAAAGGCATAGTCAGTCTGGATCAAAAGACAAAAGCTCAAAATGTTCTATACGTGGAAGGTCTCAAGCACAAATTTCTTAGTTTAATCCATATGTGTGATAATGGCTATGATGTGATATTTCGATCTAAGGACTGTGAGATCCGAAATGAGAAAGATGGAAAGCTAGTGGGAAAAGCAATCAAAAATCACAATAATGTATGTGTTTGATAACTCCAGAGTAAACTTCTATTTAAGAAAAACGAATTAAGCACGATTATGGCACAAGAGAATTGGTCATATGAATTTTGACAATTTTATTAGAGTCAATAAGTTAGGAGTAGTGAGAGGTTTTCTAAGACTGTCAAGGCCAAATAATTCAATCTGCAAGTCATGTCAATTTGGTAAGCAAATTAGGACCCATTTCAAGTCAAAAGAGTTCTCTTCATCTAGACCACTGGAGCTAATTCACACAGATATCTGCAACTCAACTAGAGTAAAAAACCCAAAAGGAGAAAAGTATTTTATGATTCTTATTGATGATTTTACCATGGCTAGTTGGATCATGCTCTTGAAATAAAAATCATAAGAATTTAAGCATTTTAAAAATTATAAAGCTCAAGTAGAAAATGATGTTGGGCGCAGCCCAACTTGGCTTAGATTTTCATGAAGAATCCGCATTTTGGGGAGCAGAGTGCGAAGTAAAGGATGCAGTGGAGCGCCAAAATGGATTGCACAATAGATATACCACGCAGTATATGGGATTAGGGGCAGGTCGAAACCCCTCCTTTTTGTTAAAAGAATGTGATTTTGTAAAATGTAATGGTTTTAGCTAGTTTTTCGAAAACCATGGTATTGTAAAGACGGACCCTCGATGTAATAGTATATAATAGGGTCAAATAATAAAGAAGAAAATAATCATATATCATCTTATGATCCGGATCTGTGTTATGGTTGTATCTTGTTGATCTGTACTTTGGAAGGAAGTCAAGGCTCTGTAGTTGAGTGCGCAAAGGCCTAAGTCTGCAGCTAAGTGCACGGACTTCCTACAGCTGAGTGTGCAGGCTAATAACTGTTTGTTGTATAAATTCTCTCTTATCAGAATTAGTTCTTGTGGATGTAGTCCCACATTGGGATGAACCACGTAAAATATGCATCTTCATCTATTTATTTTCTTACTATTTGTTGTAGCGTAGAAATTGCAGTTTATTTTAGTACAGTGAAGTTTTATGGATATATATGATATATTTTAAGTGATGAATGTAATGTGGCGAAGTAATATATGAATGTGAAGTAAGTTATGAATGTTAAGTACAAGAAAAAACAAAAATACCACACCATCATCCCTCAAGGATGCAGAAACCTGGTTTTGCATCCTCCCATAGTCACTTCGGGTGAGACCACGATCTGCTTGTAGGTCATTTCCGAAAGGGCCAGCAATTGAGGGTTTTGTTGGTGTGCAGTAAAAGATCAAACCTAGCTCAACCCAACCTAGAGGCAACAAATGGTTATGTTTCTAGGACATGGATCTGTTTGAGGGATATGTTTATGTGGCATCTGTTAAAGAAAGAAATTCAAGATTGGGTAGAACATAAGGAATGAGAATTTACAGATCAAGAGAATATAAGCTCTCATTTGTCATCTAAAAGATGGTTACAAAAGTATATTTTCAAATATCAATAAGAAATTTTCTTCGGTTTGTTTCATGTTGATCTGTACGAGTGGATATCAATGTTGACCGAAAGAAAAGATTGTTTTAAAGGAGACGAACCGAAGGAGTGGACCCCTGAACTGATACAACGAATCAAGAACAACAACAATAGGATTTCAAGAGAAGTTGATTTTTGAATTGATATCATCTTGGGAGGATTCATTACTAAGTTCGCAGTCGACTTGATTGTGTCCTACAATGAAACAAAACGACAATTTTTTAAAGGATCGCGAGGCAAGTACTTGAGATCTTTGAAACTTTGGATTAAGATGATTTTGTGTGAAGATGTAGTTTTACGAATGCAATCAAATTATTAGTTTACTTATGTCTGGGAGAATATCCAAAGAAGAGAATGGAACAATGGGAAGTGGAAAAAGATATAGAATAGACACTAGAAAAATATCTCATGGACAAGATCTGAAGTTTTTCATAGAAATTGACTATAGCCCTCTTTTAAGTGAATCTGAAAGTGAAGAAAACCTTCCTGAGAACCCTAAGGTAACTCTGCAGTATTCACCCTTTCAGCCTGAAAGTTCACCAAAGCCAGAATATAGTAATAGTCAGGGTAATTTTGGTTTTTCCTCGTCTGCCTACCCCCCTATCCCCCACCCCCTCCCCCTCCGAGAACAAATATGGCCAATGATATTAATCTATCTGTCTTTAAGGGAACTGGATCGGAAGATCCAAAACAATTATGGTTTTGATGCGAAGCAGTATGGACAGTGAAGTAGGTCCATGATGAAAATATAAAGAAGGCACAATTTGTCATGACATTCTGAGATCAAGCGTTAACATGGTACATGAATTATTCGAGAAATCAGATCAGATCATTCGCAGACATTAAAGCAACGTTGGTAAAAGAATTTAAGAAACCAAAGTCTGAATCGTAGTGCATCACAAAATTAAAGGAGATCAAACAAAGGCCTACTGAGTCTATTTGGGAATTTGACCAAAGATTCAAGGTATTTCTGGATCAGGTGAGCTTTAACATAGCTCCGCAACAACATAAGGAATGGTTCATAGCTACGTTTCTGCCACATATTAGATTGCCTTTTACGCAATAGAAGATAGAAACTCAAGCCGAAGCTCTAGAGCTGGTGATGAAATTAGAAGCTTCGTCTACAGGAGATATCAATGCAGGTATGCAATAGATTCAGAGTCAGCTGGAAAATTTGACTTTATAGTTACAAGATATGAAGAAAAGAAAATAAGTCAGAGAATAAGTGTGGTGTATGAAGTGAAAATCAGAAGGCCACTCTAAATAATAATGCCCTCTCTTCATAAATTACATGGCTAGTGGAGCACCGAATCCTTTAAATGTCTGATCCAGCCTATGGTGCGAGATATGCAAAACTAGAGGCAAACACCACTCAAAATATTGTTATCTATTACAAAAATATGTGCAGACTCCTAGGAACTTGTATCACAAGTTCTTTAAATCGGTAGGACATGATTAGACCCATTGTCGAGCTTATGAGCTAATGATGGAGCATGGTGCTGACACTTATATAATGCAAGCAAAAAAACATGGACATGAGGATAATGGATAGCAAAATAGTTGAGGTGGTTATCAAGGAAGAGATCGAGGTGGCAGCGTTGTTGGAGGATGTGGACATATTATTTGTTATAGCTGTGGCAAACCAGGACACTTTGCAAGAGACTATAAGAATTCCACTACGACATGTAAGTATTGTAAAGTTTTTGACCATGTAATCGAAGAATGCCCGGTAATTATGGAAAAAATGAAAGAAAAGAGAAACCAACAGCCAACACAGAATATCCAAATGATGATTGTCGAAAGAAGAAACGATGATCCCTGAATAAATGTTGTTCCTAGAAGTGGAGCTATGATCGGTGATGATAAAGTAAATGAAAATAAGGAATCTAAAACTGCATGGGTTAGAAAGATTGTTGTAAAAGATCATATCTTTGACATTTAGAAGGAAAAAGAGGTGTTTATGGAAGCCAAGCGAATCTTTATGGATGCTGGAGCTTCGACATCTAGTTCATAGCTGAAACAAAAAAGTATCTGTGACATAACATCAGATTTGACACAGAAACAAGCTTTGACACACGATCAAGAGTCAATGAACCAAGAAAGTATTTTAAAGTATTTTCTGCAAAATTGTATGAAGTTTTTAAGAGATCAAAATGATGTAGAAGGACTTTGGGAATTTATAGATTCATGTGCAATTAAAGAACTACTACGAAATGATTTGCACACAGTTAATAATTTGCATCAGAAGAAGAGAACAAGAAGATAAATGAGGCTTACTGCACAGATAGGAGACTATGAGATGGATTACGTTATTTTAAATTTGGGATATGAGGCTAATGTTGTGATGAAGAAAACATGGGAGTTAATGGGTAAGACGAGGTTACAGTGGTCACCTATTCAGCTAAGGATGGAAAATTAGCAGAGGATATTCCCCTTAGGAAAACTATCAAGTGTGACAGTGGACATTGGAGGAGTTCACACTACTACTGACTTTGAAGTATTAGAAATTGTGGATGACAGTAACCCCTATCCTACATTACTTGGAATTGATTGGGCATTTCATAACATGGCTATAATTAATTTAAAAAAGAGACAAATGATATTCGAAGGGAATAATATGAGGGTAATTGTTCCCTTGGATCCATCAGAAATAGCGAGGTATACAAAGCCAATTAAAGAAGAGTATTACATAGGTGATATAGATAATATCTAACATTTGACAGCAAAGGAACACAGTTTTGTTAACCCTACTAGGGAAGGCAACTTAACTTGGCAGCATGATAATTCTTGTGCATTAGACTCAAAAGAAGAATTGGAGAATTGGCAAAATAGGCTACATGAATTATCTACAAGGCGCTATGCAAGAGTTTTAAATCAGTTCACTGCATGACATCTGAGGTATGTTACCTGCCTTCTTATGATGACTTGGGTGATGTGAATGTTTTTATTAGTGATTATGAGGAACATGTTCCAGAAATTCAAATATTGTTAGCTTTGGATATAGCCCTAAAAGCTACTCCTACTAGATGGTGGGGTACACATAAGAAGAATATAAGAGATTGACAAGAATGTTGAAGGTTGATGTGGATAAGATTTGGTCAGATAAACACATAGATGGAGTTGAAATATGATGGTGAAACTAGTCCTAGGGAGCATATCTAGTTATGTACTACAATATGGAAGGAGATTCCACAACAAGAATGGCTACGTGGGTTCATTCATACATTGGAGACAATTCCTCAAAACTGGTACTTAGAAACAAAGCTTCGACATGGTACTACGAGTTGGGCATATATGGTTGATGGGTTTATATTGGAATTTAGCTTTGAAGATGATTGTCCATATATAGATTCAGTCCTTTAGACAATTAAGAAGAATATATTTGAGAATACAACTCCAAGTACATGGAAGCAATCTGATTGGGCTGCGCAAATAGAACATGAACAAGAATGCTACAACCTTATTACAGAAGAAGAAGAAGATCCCTGCAACATTGAAATAGTAGAATCAGAATGACACGACAAAGTAAATGGACCCAACCTAGAGATACTTGATATAACAAAGCCAATAAAGACAAAGAAGGTAAATATAGGATCAAAAGAGGAACCAAAGTTTACAACTATAGGATATTATTCAGATCAAGAGATAGTAATCATGGTTACAAAACTACTTCATGAATATCAGGAGTTGTTTCCCACTAAGTTTTCAGAAATGAAGGGTATAGTAGGAGATTTAGGAGTTATGAAGATCACCCTTAATCCTGATGCAAAGCTAGTCAAGTAAATAACTTACAGTTTGAATCCGAAATATAAGGAGAAAGTAAAATTTGAATTGGATAAGATGATAGTAGCAGCGGTTATTGAGCCTGCGGAAGAACCAGAATGGGTAAGTCCTATGGTAGTACAAGAAAATAAAATTCAAGGAGAAATCATTATCTATGTTGATTTGAGGAAGCTGAATGATGCATGCTTACATGATCCTTTCACAGATGAAGTGTTAGACAATGTAGGAGCTCAGGAAGTTTATCCATTCACATATGGAATTTCAAGATATCATCAGATTAGAATTTCACTTGAAGATCGACATAAGAACACCTTTGCTATAGAATGGGGTTCATATCAATACAAAGTGATGTCTTTTGGACTGAAGAATGCCCCTACTATATTTTCAAGAGTGGTGGTCGCAACTTTCAAAGAATATATGATCCACAATTTTCTAGAGGTATACGTTGGTAATTGCACAGTATTTGGGTTGTTAAACAAACATACTGTAAGTTTGAGACTTATTCTTGATACATGTAGACATCCTTGAACTTGAAGAAGTGCATATTTTGTGTACATTTTGGTATATTGGTGGGACATATTGTTTGCAAGCAAGAATTAATGGTAGACCCTGCGGGAATTGCTATCATTGTGAACTTACCTCCATCGAAGGCAATAAGACAACTTCGCACTACATTAGGACATATAGGATATTACAGAAAGTTTATCAAAGGATATGCTATGATTACTGCACCTATGGAAAAATTGTTGAAGAAAGATGTCACTTTTAAATGGGATGAAGAATGTCAAAAGAGCGTTGACATATTGAAGGAAAGATGGTAGTTTCTCCTATACTAGTATTCCCTGATTGGAATAATGAATTTCATGTACATGTGAATTCTTCTTGTATAGCTTTAGGAGTGGTACTAGCACAACCTGGTACAGGAGAAATTGATTATCATATATATTTTGAAAGTAGGAAACTATCTAAATCTAAGAAGAATTACACAACCACATAACGAGAAGGATTGGTAATGGTAGATGCCTTGCAGAAGTTTAGACATGATTTGCTGGGGTCAAACTTCAAGATGTTTACAGATCATTATACATTAAAATATTTGGTTAATAAGATTTTTTAGGAGGGAGGATTTGCAAATGGTTATTGTTGTTTCAAGAGTATGACTTTGAAATTATTGTTAAGCTAGGAAGACTGAATGCAAGACCTAACCATTTGTCAAGATTGGAAACAGGTGAAGAACCAACCAGTATAGAAGATAATCTCCTTGATGTGTAATTGTTTGCAATAAAAAAATGTAGATGACCATTTTTCAGACATTATTCAGTTTTTGAACACATGAATGGCTCCTTCAGAATATACTACGAAGCAGAAGAAAGAATTAGTGGTGAAGGCAGCTAATTTTTCATTAATAGTAGAACACTTGTATAAGATGGAACCAGATGAGATACTGCGCAGGCATGTTCCTGAACATGAAAGGAAAATAATTCTAATAGAGGCTCATGAAGGCAGAGATGGTGGACATTATGTGGGAAAAGCTAATGCACAGAAGATTTTGAGAGCAGGATTGTGGTGGCCTACACTACATAGAGATGCAAAGGAGTATTGCAGAGGTTTTGATGTATGTCAAAGAACATTAAAACCTTCAAGAAGGAATGAGATGCCACTGGTACCATAAGTTACAATACATGCATTTGATAAATGGGCTATTGATTTTGTTGGACCCATTAATCCACTTGGAAAGAGGACTTGTGAGAGGTACATAATTATTGTAACTGATTATGTGACAAGATGGGCCAAAGCACAACTTACAGTGCAAAGACTGTTGCGATGTTCATTTTTTAATACATACAGTCTAGATTTGGGTGTCCAAAGATCTTCATGAGTGACCAAGGTTCACATTTCCTAAACAAAACTATTGAAGCATTGACTGAGGAATTTCAAGTTTATCACCAAAAGAGTACTCCTTATCACCCTCAGGTCAATGGAACTATGGAATCATTCAACAAGATTTTATAGAATGCACTGACAAAGATATGCAATGCAAAAAAACATGACTGGGACCTTAGAATTCTAGTAGTATTATGGGCTTATAGAACTACATGCAAGAAGTTGATAGGTCAAACACCCTTCAGATTAGTTTATGGGAAAGAAGTTGTGATGCCCATCGAATAATTTGTGCCTAGCCTAAGGAATGTAGCCTTTACAAATATGGCATATTTTGACATAATGGAGGAAAAAATGTCGCATTTGATTGCTTTGGAAGAAGATAGTTTCATAGCAGGATTCCATCAGCAAGTACAAAAAGCAAGAGAAAAGTCTTGGCATGATAAACATATCAAGCAGAAGACGTTTCAGGTAGGAGACCTTGTTCTCATCTATGACAGTAAGTTTGTGAAGTTCCCAGGAAAATTCAAAATACATTGTTTAGGCCCATATGTTATCAAGTATATTATTGATGGAGGCATAGTTCAGTTAACAATGTTAAATGGAAAGTTGATTCAAGGAAGAATAAATGGTAGTAGATTGAAGTTGTACAGGGATAGCTCTACCCCTATAGCTTCGCCCTTAGGAAGAAAGAAGAAAAGTCTTAGTGCCACTTGCAGTTGAAAGTGGGCACTAGATGTTGGCTTAGTGGGTCCTGACCTAGCTTTAGATTTAGTTGCACCAAACAAATCCCTACACTACTGACCCTTTCGGCATCAATCCGCAAAGCGAAGACTAAAGTCTCACCCGAATCAGTATGGGGGGATGCTCGAACCAAGTTTCCACACCCAAAGATCAGTGTGATGTCCTTTTTGTGACCTAGATCTACCTTTGCGCAAACCGATAAGACTTTGTGGCTTATCAATGTAACTTCCTTTAACCAGCCTCTAGACCTTTGTGAAGGTCTGCGACTGTCTTTTATGAACCTTAAACAAGTGAATTAGCCACTTACGTGCACCATAAATTACTCGTAAACCAATATTTACTACTTAAGTATTTGATAAATTTAATAGACAATGATATAATCTTCACGTAAACACTTAACATCAATTGTGTTCAGATAACAATATAGATCAAGTAAAGTCACGCGTCAATACATCATTATTTCATAAAACCATTATTCATCACAACGTAAGCGCATTCATACATTACAGAAGTAAAGAGATAAACACGGGAATTTCTATAATAATATTCTTTATTTATATCCAGTTAAGCTTACAGACTCAAGACTTCCATGCTCACTCAGCTGCAGGGGTTCGCACACTCAGTTGTAGACTTCTACTCTAGGCCTCTATGCACTGAGTTGCAAAGCCTCTTCCTCTCTAAGACTTCTATCTCTGCGCTAATATTCCTTCCTTGTACCCATAGACAACTTCTTCCTTAATTTCCTTATACTCTCTAAGAAACATCTATTTATACAATCCCATGGTTCGCGGACCATGGATATATCTTCAAAAATCCAACTCAAACTTACATAAAATAAAACCCTTTTTGACTCTTTACTAGCTATGCACTCCATGACCACAATTAGCAGAGACTTTAAATCAGATCTTGGGTTTTTGTCCCAAAACTTGTGCTTTTGCACCAAAACTGACCCAGGGGACCCCATCCCAATAGGCCCCCAACACAAAGATCGTGACTCGCCCTCAAGTCACTTGGTTGGCATGGAGATCTTGCTGCGAAGAGTTCCCAGCTCCACTTGCACTATTTCTACCTCAACCATGCTCTGTGTGGTTTCCTGCTTCACTTATTTGACCAACTGTTCTCTAGCTTGTCCTTCACTGTCCTGCCTAATCTTCTGCTATGTAAGTTGCAGGTTAGCGAACTTTTCCTGTATGTTGGTGGAGACTTGGTAGGCTTCTTCCAACCAAGGATCCAACCGTGCCTTAAGGACTGCCTCTCCTTTCTGTGCCGCTTCCACTCACTGAAGGAGTTTCTTCCCCTCTTGCAACCTGGTGAGGAGCTGCACTGTAACCACTGTGCATGCCATTTCCCTTACTTCATCGTATTGCTACTGAAGCTCACAGACCTCTCTTTTCAATCTATGCAGGTTGGGATCTTCCTGCAAGGTTGTTACTACTTCCATGGCTTGCTCAAACAACATTGTGTAGTCCACAACCGCAGCATCGACAATAGCTACTCCATCCTTAACAACAGCTTTGTGTTGTTCCCTAACTTCTGGTGGAGTCGACGACTGTGACTTGGGCTCCAGTTCAGTGATTTTCATATTCAATTCAAACTTAACTCTAGCCACCTCTACCTTGGAATTGTGCATGCTCGCAACAAGCTTCCTGACCTTGGCCTCAAGCGGTGCTTCCTCCAGTATGTGCAACACCGGCACTGTCGTACATGCCTTTTCCACCACGGCGACCAGCTAGGCACTCTGCACTTGGATTGTCTCCTTTTCCTTCAAGGCCTCTGTTCTTTTGGTGGACATTTGCTCATTGTTCACCCAATATTCACTTATAAGACTGAGAAAGCATTGCTCCCGCACTCTTAACTCTGTTGTCACGCCTACTTGTAGCATGTGAAGATACTCATTTGGGAGCGTTGCGAGGTTGAGGCCAATGTTCTCCAGAGTACTCATGATGACCTTGTCATCGACCGCTTCCGTGCTCAAAGACCCTTCTGGTAGCACGACTACCTGGAGATCCAAGACCTAACCATCTATGCTACCTGACTAGTCCCTGTGCCAAGCTCATCTATGTGGCGCTTACCTACCCTGCGCCCACCTGTATCCAGCTGGTATGGATTTGCAATTCACATAGATCCTTCTGAATAGTGCTCAACGACTGCAAGTGTTGCTATTCGAACTGGTGCAACAGTTTTCATGTGGTATCGCGCACCTTATCTCTAATCTCATCGAGATCACCTTCTGTTAGCGTAATTGGATCCAATGGTGGCTTGGTCACCTTGGTCTTCTTCCAAGATCCCTCCTTCTCCTGTTCTCTATACCTCTTTACCCGGAATGGAAGGTTTTGTCCTTCAGCACTGCCATTGCCCTCCTTTGACTTCTCTTCTCCCTCTGTTTGGGGTGAAGGGGACTTGCCAATGCACTCAGAATTACGCTCTTATTGATCAGCCTACTACTTCATATTGCACTCCTTTTCCAACTGGACCTTCTCCCCGACCTCCTTTCTGCGTTGCACGGCCAACTTTTGCGTCGCTTGCTTCCTTGCATCCTTCTTCTCTTTCTTTGCGGAACTCCTTGTGCCTTTGCAGGTACCTGTGACCAAATCAGATGGAGAGTGCCAATTTTTTGGCCAACGCTTGATAGTCTCCCGAATGGCATCATTTGTGGCAAGGTAAGGCAGATCAAACCATTTCTGCTACAGATCCTTCCGCGCCCTGATATATACATGGTGGAAGTGTGCTTTAAACTCCGCGTACTATGATAATTTTTCAAACACAGTCGGAGATAACCATGGTTTCTGGTTGATGGCCATGCGCAGGCCCACCTCCATCAACACCCAGAAAACTTTGTGTTGAAAATAGCAACAATAAATGCTAAAAATCGAAGTGCTAAAAATAACATTCCTATAAATAGCATTTCGAGATACATTCCAATTTTAGTTAGTCCCTGAACTAAAATTGAGAATTAAAATTCGAATTTGATCTTAGCAGCTGTTTGAAAAATAATTAATTAATTCATCTTGAGTTAATTAGTCGGAGAAAATAAAACATGAAGTCTATGTGAAGACATGCAACAATTATCCCTTTGATTGAGGAAGTTATCCCTTAATTAAGGAGATCGGGATGAGTTGTACTTTTAGTTGTAATTAGTTAGCTCAGTTAATTGAGTTAAGTCCAATTAGATTAGTTCCAACAATTTGTGGAACTGATTGTGAGTTCAGTTAGTTAATGCATGCATGCATGTAACTAGTGTACTTCAGATAACTGAATATTCTCTCATAAATAACTCATGCATGTCAGTTCAGTCAGAGACCCAGTTGAGATCAGAGGATGGGACAGTGTACTATCAGTTGTAGGAATATTCCCTTGATGATATCTCTTTCATGCAGAAGGAATTCATTCCTTAAGGATTGCATAGTTTAGTCTGAGGACAGTGTTGTGTGTGTGAGGAGAATTCACAAAGGTGGCAGCCAGAGGACCTAGAAGAAACTGCGCAAGGAAATAGGAGGCTTGGAGGACTAAAGGAAGGCATATGTTGCGTCTATTCAGTCTATGAGAAGCATTGAGGGATTGTACTAAGAGCTAGATAGCTTGAGAGCTAAAGCTTTGTGTAATCCCGAGATATTTCCAGTTGTATGATAACACAGATAGTGGGGTTTTTAGCTGAGGCTTTCCTTAGAGTATTCTTTTGTGTTCATGTGTGATTGTTTCTTCTTCATTTGTTATATGTGTTCTATTTGATCTTTCTCAAAATCGATTAAGCTTCCGCAAGTTTGTTTATAGAAGTAGATCAAGTATTTTGCTTTAGTATATTGCATTATCAGGTGATCTACAGTGAGAATTTCTACATGGTATTAGAGCAAAGGTGATCAAAGTAGAGAACAATCTACAAAGAAGGGAGAAGTTCGAAGTTTGAAGTTCTTGATTATAGAAATCAAATTCTTATCACATCTCAAATTTCACCAATGGCATTCAACGGTTTGAGACTCGAGTATGCCCTGGATGGCAGCTCGAATTATATAGTCTGGAAGGATCGCATGGAAGCGGTATTAGAGGACAACATTTTGAAGGACTTCATAGATCAATATGTCCCCAATCCAATAGTTGATATTGCCCAAGAATTGGCGGAATGCAAGAAATGTGTGGATAGAGTGAGGAGGATTCTTCTGGAGGGACTTCAAGGCCACATTGTCTCGAGTCTTCATGGGAAGGAGACATCGTTTTCAATGTGGAAAACATTGAAGGATATATATCATAACAACAGCGATCAAAGAAAGGTGGTGCTAAAAGACAAGCTTTGGAAAATCAAGTGTGAAAAGGGGGACACGATCTCTACATATTTGAACAAGCTCACCACCTACAGGGATGAGTTTGGAAGTGTAGGAATCACGACAGCCGATGATGACATGGTGAGTCTTGCTCTCCTCAGTCTTCCTAAGAGATGGCATAGCTACCAAGACTCAGTAAATCGAAGAGAGAAACTACTAGATTGGGAATGACTGTGGTCGGATCTGATGCAGGAGGAGATAAGGAGAAGCACCAGAGATGGTTCTTCATCAAAGTATGATGATGAAGAAAATCTAGCCTTAACGAGTAAGGTGAGGAAAGGGAAAGGGAAGGCTTCCCATTCCAAATCGGGTTATTCCTATGGTGGGAAGAAGATTGACAAATCGAAAGTGCGATGGTTTCATTGTCATGAGGTGGGCCATTATGAAACAAATTGTTCATAGAAGAAATCCAAGAAGGGATCCCCGAAAGGATCAGATGGTGAGGCACTGGCCTCACAGTTCGAATTGGATTTCACCCTCATCGCATGCATGGTTTCATCGATGGTGGGTTGTGTTTGGTACCTGGACAGTGGAGCCTCATTCCACATGACCGACGACAAGAGTTTATTCAGTACCTTGGAGGAGAACGACCTCCAGATGCGCATAGAGATGGGCGATGATGGAAAGTATCGTGTTTCAGGTGAAGGCACGGTTGTGTTTTAGAGGGAGCATGGAGCTCCTCTCACCCTGACTGATGTAAAGTATGTGCCTGGACTGAAGAAGGACCTGGTATCCGTCGCTATGTTGGATGACAAAGGCTATGATGTAGTCTTTAGTAAAGGAAAGGCATTCTTGAGGCACATCAGCATAGAACAGGCCAAGAGGATTGGGATTCGAGTAAAGAATCTCTACAAGCTAGAGGTAAATGACTGTGTTGCATTGAGTTCCAAAGCATGGTTGGTGCAAAGCTAAGATGTTGGCGAGCTATGGCACAGAAGATTAGGCCACTTACACCATGGGGCCTTGAAGATCATGCAAAATATTTCTACTGGACTTCCCAAGGGTAAACTAGAGCAAGTGGATACATGCAAAGGTTGTATTTTAGGTAAGTATGCAAAATCTTCCTTTCAGGATCGAGACAGTCGAGCTGGAGAAATCCTGAAGCGAGTTCATACAGATGTGTGTGGACCATTCTTGACAGCCTCCACCGCTAAACAAAGGTACTATGTTATTTTCATTGATGATTTTTCTCGTAGATGTTGGATCTACTTCATGAAGAAGAAGGATCAAACCTTCTCAAGGTTTTGTGAGTTCAAAGCCTTGGTTGAGAAAGAATCTGGAAAGAAAATAAGGGCCTCGTGAAGCGATAATGGTGGAGAGTATGTCTCTCAATGGTTTAAGGACTTTTGTGCAGCAGAAGGAATTAAACGAGAGTTGACGGCACCCCATAACTCACAACAGAATGGGGTGGCCGAAAGGAAGAATAGAATGATTGTGGGAGTAGCTCGGGTGATGCTGCATGACCAAGGCCTACCACTTCATTTGTGGGCTGAGGCATGCAATACAGTAGTGTACTTGCAGAATAGAAGCCCACATCGTTTTCTGGGGATGAAGACGCCAGAGGAGGCTTCCTCGGTATTTTTCCATGTGACCAAAGATGTCCGGAAGAAGCTAGAGCCAACAGTTGAGTTAGGGATACTTGTGGGGTACATTGATACACCCCATAATTATCGGATGTTCTTACCTACCAGTTAGAGGACAGTGGTATGCAGAGATCTAAAGTTCGATGAGCAGAAGGCCATGCGAGTATCCCTTGAGAGGGAGCTCAAGTTGCATGCAGAGCACGAACTTTTGGTTCCTAAGGAGGAGGAGCCTCAGACTGATGCGGAGCAGCCGCATGTAGAAGATCCAGGAGCGGAGACATCCACTCATGCAGAGTCTTCCAGAGATGGGTGGAAACACTCAAGGGAAGCTAATAGATTATTGATAGATGCAAGAGAGAATGTGGGACAACCATCTTCTCAACACAGATAGAGGAGGTCACCCGAGCGGTACACTGGATACATGGCCCTTGTTAGGGAATGTATGGAGACCGAACCATCTTCCTTCAAGGAAGCAGTGTAGCAGCCAGTTTGGGTTGATGCTATGGTGGAGGAGTATGACTCCATAGTTCGGAACAATGTTTAGGATGTTGTTCCAAGACTGAAGAACAAGTAAGTAGTGATTTCTCGATGGCTTTACAAAGTAAAGCAAGCAGCTGATGGTAGTGTTGAGAAACATAAGGCAAGGTTTGTTGCCCGTCGTTTCTCACAGGTCGAGGGGATTGACTATGATGAGACTTTTGCTCCTGTAGCAAGGTACTCATCTATCAGATCGATGTTGGCACTATCAGCACAAATGGGTTAAAAGATCCATCAGATGGATGTGAAGACTGTGTTCCTCAATGGCAAGATTGAGGAAGAGGTGTACATAGAGAAACCGGAAGGATTTGAGACCTTCGATCATGAGTCGTATGTGTGCCAACTCAAGAGAGCTTTGTATGGGCTGAAGCAAGCACCTCATGCTTGGTACACCAGGATCAACATCTATTTCACCAGGTTGGGCTTCACAAAGAGTGAAGCAGATGTGAACCTATACCACATCATGGTAGAAGGTAATCCATCGATCTTTGTTCTTTATGTTGATGATCTGATATTGACAAGTGGTGATTAGTTGATCAAGTCTTGCAAGGAGGACCTTGCAAGAGAGTTCAAGATGAAAAACATGGGTCTCATGCACTACTTTCTAGGCATGGAAGTGTGGCAGAAGGATGTGGAAGTGTTTGTGTCTCAAGGCAAGTATGCCAATGAGATACTCAGGAGATTCCACATGGAGAAGTGCAAGACCATGCAGACTCCTCTAGCAAGTAACTGGAGGAAGGAGGATGCTACCTCAAGTGAGGTAGTAGCTGCCATTGTTTATCGACAGCTTGTGGGTTCATTGATGTATATAGTGAACACATGACCAGATTTGTGCTTTGCATTGAACCAGCTGAGTCAAGCTATGGTTCAGCCTAAGAAGCTGTTTTGGAAGGCAGCAAAGCATGTGCTGGGATACCTTAGAGGCACATATCAGTATGGATTATGGTACAGACGAACAAAGGGAGTGAAGCTTCAGGGCTTCACAGATGTAGATTGGGCGGGGAGTCCATCAGATCGGAAGAGCACATCAGGAGGAAATTTCAACCTTGGTTCAGCTGCAGTTTCTTGGTACAGCAGGAAACAAAGATTAGTTGCACTTAGCTTAGTAGAGGCTGAATACATGGTTGCCAGTCAGGCAACATGTGAGGCCATTTAGATGTAGAAAATTCTAGTTGGATTGTTTGATTAGAGGATGGATCCAACTGTGATCTATTGCAATAATCAGAGTTGTATCAAACTCTCTGAAAATCCAGTATTTCATGACAGGTCCAAGCACATCAATATCTGGTATCATCATCTTCGAGACTGTGTGGTGAAGAGGATCACGTTGTTGTAGTATGTTTCGACCGAGGAGCAGGATGCAGATATTTTGACTAAGGAAATGTCAAAATGCAAATTCAAGTTCCATAGAGACAAGATCAGGGTGACAGATAATCCCTTTCTTGTTGAGAGGGAGTGTTGAAAATAGCAACAAGAAATGCTAAAAATAGAAGTGCTAAAAATAGCATTCCTATAAATAGAATTTCGGGATACATTCCAATTTTAGTTAGTCCCTGAACTGAAATTGAGAATTAAAATTAGAATTTGATCTTAGCAGGTGTTTGAAAAATAATTAATTAATTCATCTTGAGTTAATTAGTTGGATAAAATCAAACATGAAGTCTATGTGAAGACATGCAACAATTATCCCTTTGATTGAGGAAGTTATCCCTTAATTAGGGAGATCGGGATGAGTTGTACTTTGAGTTGTAATTAGTTAGCTCAGTTAACTGAGTTAAGTCCAGTTAGATTAGTTCCAACAGTTTGTGGAACTGATTGTGAGTTCAATTAGTTAATGCATGCATGCATGTAACTAGTGTACTTCAGATAACTAAATATTCTCTCATAAATAACTCATGCATGTTAGTTCAATCAGAGACCCAGTTGAGATTAGAGGATGGGACAGTGTACTATTAGTTGCAGGAATATTCCCTCGAGGATATCTCTTGCATGCAGAAGGAATTCATTCCTTGAGGATTGCGCAGTTTAGTCTGAGGATAGTGTTGTGTGTGTGAGGAGAATTCATACAGGTGGCAGCCAGATGACCCAGGAGAAACTACACAAGGAAATAGGAGGCTTGGAGGACTGAAGGAAGGCATATGTCGGGTCTATTTAGTCTATGAGTAGCATTGAGGGATTGTACTGAGAGCTGGATAGCTTGATAGCTAAAGCTTTGTGTAATCTCGAGATATTTCCACTTGTATGATAATATAGATAGCGGGGTTTTTAGCTGAGGTTTTCCCCAGAGTATTCTTCTATGTTCATATGTGATTGTTTCTTCTTCATCTGTTATATGTGTTCTATTTGATCTTGCTCAAAATCGATTAATCTTCCGCAAGTTTGTTTGTAGAAGTAGATCAATGATCTGAATTTGAAACTACTTGTAAATGATTTGCAAGGTATTCAATTCAGTAATAAACATGTTTAAAAGATGCCCATGTCTTGCAGTAAAGAAACAAATGAAATTTTCAGTTGTTCATGATGCATCTAAGCATAGCAGAATTATTTCCTTTTACTATTTAACACATTAAAACGAATTTGTTCTGCAAAATAAATCAACCACAGATGTAAAAGAAGTTGATAAAGCAGTTCACCCCTCCTGGGCTACGTCTGGTGGGTCCAAGGCTCCCCAATGGGCCTGTCCTCGTTTTAATTAAATGATCAAAATGAATATACAGCTGAATAGAAGTCTCTACAGGTGGAATATACTGTAAAAACAGATTCAGAACACTTGAATCCTTCAGGATTGACTACTGGTTCACCTCTAATGGGTACCTGCAACCCTATACAGTTCTCACAATACTGGGCCCTGGTGGCTCCTAGAACTTCCACGGCTCCAAACCTATCCAAATGACCTCAGATGGCTGTCAAACCTATGCCAATGGCTTCAGAAGGTCGAAAATACCCAAAATCAAAAAAACATTCGTCCAAAACCGACTTTCCTAGCCAAAGTTATGGCCCATTAAAGTTTTCCTCCAGTTATGCCTAGAAACACTCCAACTAACTTTAGTTGGAGTCCAGTTAACTCCGCCAATTATGGCGGGTCCGCCAAATTTGCCGCTCCGCCAAAATTTCCTCCAACTGAACTGTCAGTTAACGGCCCGTTAAACCCGCATGTGACCGGAAAAGTTGCTGGTGGTTTGCCTCGGATTTTGTGCTGGGCGGTTAAGGTTTAGCCCACGGTTTCGATTGTGGTTGTATGGATGTGGGGCTGGCCCCTTTCATTTCCCGCCCAAACCATTTTCAAAATTTAAATACAATTTGATCCACCTTTCAAACAAGAACCAGCCATTTGGCCTAACGGTAAGGCGTGGACGTGTTGAACTAGAGGTCATGGGATCAAACCTCATTACTAAAAGTTTTGTATATGCATCCGAACCTACTGATGTCACCCTAGGCCACGTGGTGGCCTCCGGGCTTGCCACATGGCAGCTTCTGATTGGCCTGCCCAAAAGGAATATTCCATGGAATATTCCAAGGATTATTCTTTTTTTTTATTGTTTTTGAAAATTCAAAAATTAAGGGTTATTGGGCGATTTTGTTTTTGTCATAACTTTCTCATACGGCAACCGTTTTTCGAACCGTTTGCGGCGCCGGAATCAGGAGGACGAGCTCTATCTAGTTGTTTAGGTTCTAGCCAGTTATAAGCACTTTCATTTTTGAGCATTTTACGACACTTGGGACATGAGCCCTTGATCACGCCTCCCCATTAGCAAGCTTTTGGACCCAAAAAGCCTTCAACTACCTGTTAAAGAGGTGAGGGTACAGCGCCATCACCCTGTCCACCTCCATCCAATTTGCCTTGTTCGGTTTGCTGCCTCTGAAACCAACCCGAACATAATCTACATTGCCCCTCCTAGAAGTGTGTGTCCTTTTATCAAGGATTGTATCTTCTTTCAGCGCATCTAAGAATTCTGGCGAGAAATCTTCTATAGATGGCAGCTGAACAGTGCTTTCATGATCAACGATCAAAGGAGGTTCATACAAACGTAAGTTCTCCACATTAACAACAGAATACATTTGCACGTAGGAAGGCAAATCTAATTGAAAAGCATTATTTCCAACCTTCTTGAGGATTTTGAATGGACCATAACGAATAGGATTCAACTTTTTACCTTCTCCTTGCATCCTTTCCTTACTAATGTATAGCCATACCTCATCCCCTTTTTGAAACTTGTGATCGACTCTATGCTTGTCGTGTCTTTCCTTGTACTTGCCTTGACTCTTCTCAAGCTGTTCTTGAATTTGCTGATGTATTTGCTGAATTCTTTCAATGAATGAACGAGCCTTGTCAATATCACTATATCCCTCAATGGCAACATCTTTCTCAAGAATGAAATCAAGAGGTGATTTTGGCAAGTAACCAAAACAAGCTTCAAACGGTGAGGTGTTTGTGGAAGAGTGCTTGGCACGGTTGTAAGCATGCTGTATGTAGTGCAAATGTTCATCCCAAAGCTTGGGATGCTTGCTGCAATATCCTCTCAAAAGGTGCACAATGGTTATGTTCACAACTTCGGTTTGTCCATCTGTTTGCGAATGGAAAGAAGTACTTTTCTTCAACTTTGTGTCCATCATCTCCCATAGGTTGGACCAAAAATTCCCCACAAATCTGGAATCCCTGTCACTAATAATGGAAGTAGGCAAACCAAAGTGAATCCATACATGATGAAAAAATAATTCAGCAGTTTGTTTAGCAGTTATAGTTTTCTTACAAGGCATAAGTATACACATTTTGCTGAAACGATCAACTACTACATATAAATAATCATGCTGCTTTCTAGATTTTGGCAAACCTCCTACAAAATCCATAGAGATTCTCTCCCATGTTCTATAAGGTACCAGCAAAGGAGTATACAAGCCAAGCTTCCTATTACTAGGCTTGCTGGTAACACATAATGAACAACCTCTTATGAACCTTGAAACAGAATCTACCATGCAAGGCCAATAGCAATACCTCTGTAGATGTGCAACTGTTTTGCTTACACC
>APFE031725067.1:7733-46213 GCA_000404065.3 Pinus taeda
AGTTTCAGAAGATGCTCAGTTAGCTTTTCATACCAAGCTCGTGGTGCTTGTTTGAGGCCATACAAGGACTTCACAAGTTTTCATACTTTATGTTCATGTCCTTTCACAGCAAATCCTTCATGTTGGGACATAAAAACATTTTCTTTTAGATCTCCATTCAAGAAGGCAGTTTTTACATCCATTTGATGGACTTTCCAACCGTTCTGAGCTGCTAGTGCAAAGAGTGTCCGGATGGTGGCCCATTTTGCTGTGGGAGAAAAAGTTTCCTCATAAACGACCCCTTCCTTCTATGCAAAACCTTTTGCCACAAGCCTAGCTTTGTTCTTGTCAAGTGAGCCATCAGCTTTGTACTTGTTCTTGTAGACCCACTTGCAGCCAATTGGTTTGGTTCCAAATGGAGGATCAACCAGCTTCCAAGTGCCATTCTTTATGAGGGCATCATACTCCTTTTGCATTGCTTCTTCCCATTCATCATGAGAAGTAGCTTCTTTAAAGGAAGTTGGTTCAAAATCTGTAGACAAGTTCAATTCACAATCATAAGAAACATCCATATCAACAGGTGAATTAGAGTCATCTACATCACCTCCATTTTGTCGTTTGAATTTCTGGTTCTTGTTTCCAATTTCATCAGGATGAACACTTTCAAGTGTCTTTGTCAGCCACTTTGGGGGACCTTTCTGAGATGGTCCAGGCTGCTCCATTGATTGAGTTGGGACTGAAGCAAGATTGAGTCTCCCAATTCTATCAATTACATCACTTAAAGCATCATCTGTTGTTGGAGTTTCATGCGGGGGAGAGTGTTCTTCAGAAGAAAATTCCACATGTTGATCCAGTATAGGAATCCCCCCTTCAAGATGTGGAATCTGATTATCAAATTCTTGAAATGATTTTGCTTTTGCAAATCTATCCAAGCGATCAAGTTGCCGCTCAACAGCATTTTTAGTTTTGGATGATTCAAGGAAAATTACATCTTTAGATACAACAAATTTCTTATTTACTTCATCATAGAGGCGGTATTCTTTGGAAGTGTTTGAGTACCCCAGGAAGATACACTTACGAATTCTAGCACCATGTTTGTTTCTATGTACCTTTGGTATCAAAGCATAACAGGTGGAACCAAAGACCCTGAGATGTTTAATCGAAGGAACATGTCCATACCACATTTCATAAGGAATCTTGTTTCTTATAGCATTAGATGGACATCTATTCTTTATATATGCAGCACATAGAACATCATCAGCCCAAAACATTATCTTTACATTTTTGAATAAAAGCATGGATCGTACCATATTCAAGATTGTTTTATTCATTCTTTCAGCTACACCATTCTGTTGGGGATTATAGGGCACAGTTGCTTGATGTTTGATCCCATGTTGGCGAAGATAGTTTTCAAATTCATTTGATGTGTATTCTTTTCCATTATCAGTGCAAATAGACCCAATATGAGATTGTGCATCATTTTCAATCCATTTATGAAAATTCGTGAATGTTTGAAAAGCATCAGATTTGTTCTTCAATAAATAAACCCAGCACATTCTGGTGTATTCATCAATAAACGTCATGATATATTTATTTCCATTTGCAGAAGAAACATGCATTGGACCACATAAATCTGAATGAATGAGTTCAAGTTTCCTAAGTGCTCTTGAATGTGAATCATGAAAAGACTGTTTGCTATGCTTTCCTAGAATGCAAGCATCACATTGCTTAAGTTTTCTAGGAATTGTAGGCAAACCAGCAACACCATTTTTCTTCAATAAGCGGAGACTGTCATAGTTCAAATGCCCAAATCTAGCATGCCATAATAAACTTGATGGAAGTGTACCTTCTTCATGATGAGAATTTTATGAGAAATGTTGTGCAGGAGCAGAGGTTCCTTGCAGCTTGAGAAGCCTTTCTTCTTCTATTCCCCTCATGACAAGTGAGTGGTCAGATGCTTTTCTTACCTCAAGCTTGCCATCAAACATATGAATGGAGTGACCTTGCTGGTGGATGTGGACCAAGGACAGCGAGTTTCTCTTGAGCTATGGGAGATATAGAACATGATCCAGAAGAAATTCTGGAAGACTAGGCAGTTTAAGCCTAATTGTGCCAAGCCCTGATGGATTGGTTTTTGATTGATCTGCAAAGTATACTGCTCCATCAACATTGTCAGTGAAATCTTCAAAAAAATCTTTTCTATGAGTCATGTGGCAGGTTGCTCCTTAATCAAGCAACTAATCATTTTTCCATGAAGTAAGTGAAGCATTAAACAAATCTTCATTTACTCCAATGTTACATTGTGCCTCAACATAGTGAGCAGATTCAGGTGCTTTACCTTTGTCTGTATCATCAGTTTTACCTTTATGTTGGTTCCTTTTCTGCTCAATTTTGTCCCATGGTAGCTTGCATGTAGAGGCATCATGTGATCCATTTCTTTTGTAGCGAACGCAGTGAAAATCTGCTTTTTCTTCTTGAGAATGTCTGCCCCCCCACCTCTGAAATATCTTCCTCTTCCTCTTCTTCCACCTCTTCCTCTTGTAGAATCATGAGCAAGATGCTTTTCTTTATGAGCAAGGCACACAGTCTCTTCAGAAGATTCAGGGGCTATCTTCTTTCCAAAAACTTTCTCTCTTTCAGCAAACTTTTTCACAAGAGAGTCAAAGGTTATATCTTTGAGATTTCCATTTGCTTGCAATGACTCAAGATAATTGGAGTAAGTAGGATAAAGTGCCTAGAGAAAAGCAATAAGAGGAATATCCAATTCAACCTTAGTGGATTTTATATCATGCATTATAGACTTTACTTCAGATGCAAGAGCAAGAGGATCATTATTTTGTAGTTCAAGAGTGAAGAGTTTAATCATGAGTTGAACGACTTCAAGTGCAGCATGTGAGTCATAGAGTTCTTTCAGCTTTTGTAAAGCTTCAAAGGCAGTTGAATATGACGAAATATATGATTAATGCATAAGCTTTGTTGTTCTTGTTTTCCCAATTGACAAGCTCTTTGTCTGAGGTAGGCTATACTGGGTCATTGTTGCCTTCTCCGACACACACTCCTTTCCACAACTCATTGAAGATGAGGGTGTGTTTTATCATCCGGGACCATTCAAGGTAGTTCTCCTTGCCAGTGAGAACTATTCCCACCATAGATATGATTGAATGCATTGTAAAATCCAAGAGCTTTAAAAATACTTCTGCTGCTAAAAGAAGATTGATTCTGATATCAAAATGTATTCTCGTTGCCCTAAAAATCTTCACCGCATATAAAATTTTAATGCATTATATGCCATGTCCATCATATAAAATTCAATGTGGAAAAAGGCTAACACACATATACTGTCACCATTCAAAAGTACCATTCAAGCACAAATCCACTTCTATCTCTCCACGACGAGACTTCAGAAAACCACCAAAAATTACAGAGCGAGCAATCCATGGCCAGACCGCTCAAAAAATCAACAAAAATACAATAAAATCACAGATAGGGATCGAGTCATGAGTGCAACATTGGCGAGTTTCCATACAATCCAGAAATTCATAGATTTCAATCAAATCTGTGCACTAAATGTAGGAAAAAGAACCCAAAACTTTGAATTTTTTAATACTTATACGTCTCAGACTGGTCGAGCTGATTACAACCGATACACCTCGTTTCAGGGTGCAGTTCATTGTTTAATATTTGCTGCTCCAGAAAATGATATGCGTACCATGTCCAGCAGATTTAAATAGTCTAGAACACCACTTTCATTAGACATAAAAATCATTACATAATCAAATGATCATGAGTTAAACCACATCATTGTTCAAAGGATTCTCCACGCACTGGGGTTCACTCCACGCTCACCGCATCAGCCACTTTCACACGAAAACAGAACCAGAATGGTCTTTGATTAGAACTAGATGTACGCAGATGCATTGGAAAGACAGGCGGGAGCGTAACAGAACAAATAGAGCATATACCAAAACATGACCACACATATTCATATTAGGTTTATGTTGCAACAGGACAGCATTCCATAAAAAATGTGACAATGTCCAGCATCCAGCGTTCAACTGTGTGTGCGGAACAGGCCACCAGAGAGCAGAGGAATGTTTCAGGTTACCACCTAATACGTGGAGCAGCACTAATAATTATCATGAAACACTAGGGCATTCAGGACAGTTTGGAGGAGCAGCGTTGGTAGTGTCAGGTGCAGGTCTATATAAAAAGAATATAACAGACAGGCAGAGGAGTTACAAGGAGCATGAGAGCTCAAAAAAGGAGTTGGCTCTGATACCATGTCAGGCTAGGCAGTAACTCCATTAGGCAGAAAAACTGATTTGTTTTATTCCATTAGGTAGGTCTTTGTTATATACAATAGGGAATGACTGTTCAGTTCATCTCCCGATGACTGTTCACATTCCTAATTTAATTATTTACATAAATTCACCCAATCATGAAGATTAGGTGTCAACAGTAATTAGATTCATTTTGATACTTTCTATATTTTTGCAATTTCTATAGTTCTATTAGAGTATAGGAGTCCTACAATAGAATTATGAATGAGATAGAGGAGAGCTACAAGGGTTTCATAGCTATAATACAAGCAGGCTATAGGAGACCTACAACACATGCAATTGGATTATCAAATGGATACAGATGATCTACAAGATATATGTAGTTGGAATTCTAGTTGGATGCAAGTGATATATGTCACATCTATAGCTAGACTACCACATACAAGTAAGAGATCTACAACATTCCCAAAACTAGATTGAAGGAGAACTAGAGAGGAAGACATTGGCGATGATCTATAAAATATACAATATACATAAATATGATCCGTGAATGTTCATTATTATTATTATTATTTATGTTAATTTTTGCATTTATTCAAATACAAGGACAAAAGTGAGATGAAAATAGTGCCTACACATAAAGTTGAATTTGAATTGGGCTTAGGAGATACTGGACTAGTCGTCAAAAAAGAGTTTGAAGAGGAACCTCAAACAAGATACTTTGTTCTCATGAATTTCTTTGTGTAGTTTTTAACCCCGTACATAAGTTACCTGTATACAAATTCTAAAAACATAAAATAAACAATGGAAATAGCATACAACATAAAAAATATATACACAAAGATTTTCCCCTAGATCTCAAAACCAGGACTACCAAATTGATTTTTCATTATGTTCCTTTTAATGTTACAATACATATACATACATGCCGAAGCATTCATAAACCCCAATCCATTAACCTTGTATTAGAACATAACTATAGTTCCCTTGACCAGATCTACAAAATACCATGGATAGAAAACCATCATGCCCAAAACCATGTGTGAAATCCATACAAAACCATAGGTAGGTCCACCCACCTAATATAGGTTCCAAAAAAAATACAAGGACAAAAGTGAGATGAAAATAGTTCCTACACATAAAGTTTAATTTGAATTGGGCTTAGGAGATACTGAACTAGTCGTCAAAAAAGAGTTTGAAGATGGAACCTCAAACAAGATACTTGGTTCTCATGAATTTCTTTGTGTAGGTTTTAACCCTGTACAGAAGTTACCTGTATACAAATTCTAAAAACATAAAATAAACAATGGCAATATCATACAACATAAAACATATATACACAGAGATTTTCCCCTGGATCTCAAAACCAGGACTACCAAATTGATTTTTCATTATGTTCCTTTTAATGTTACAATACATACATACATGCCGAAGCATTCATAAACCCCAATCCATTAACCTTGTATTAGAACATAACTGTAGTTTCCTTGACCGGATCTACAAAATACCATGGATAGAAAACCATCATGTCCAAAACCATGTGTGAAATCAATACAAAACCATAGGTAGGTCCACCCACCTAATATAGGTTCCAAAAAAAATTCTCGGGGTCCTGCCCCGAACCCTGATTGCCCTGTGTGACCCCCTGGTGCAGCATACATGGGAGACAGTCACACCCCCGTGCGTGGGGTAATTGTGGAAAGAGCATAACACAAGCCAACACTTTGTTATTACCATAAAAAGCCACACCCAACATATGAGAGAGATGATTCTTTTTCTACTACATTAGTCCATAGCAGGCATTGAGCCATGTGTTTTTAAAGTATGCTAATTAATAAAAATTAAGAATAAGAATCTTATCTTTGAGTGTTAAAAATGTATAATTCTTTTATTTTTTTTAAATATTTCAATACACAACTTAAAGAAATTATTTGAATATCAAATCAATTATTTATATTAATATTGTTCATATCCATTATATATAATTATATATATTATATATATAATATATATATGTATGTATGTATGTATGTGTAGTAGGTATGTATGTATGTATGTATGTATGTATTATGTATATGTAGCAATGTTGTATGTATGGATGTATGTATGTATGTATTATGTTGTATTATTCTCTACAAAGAGAAGTAATTGAAAGTAAAAAAAGCAAATTACTCTTGATGAAAATGGTAATAGGCAGATGTTGATTATTCATTTTAATATAAAATTAATAGTTGTATTTAAAATTTATTAAATAATGAAGAAAACAATATGTACAATAGTTTTATAAATAAAATATCTCACTATCAATTTAAATAAATATTTATATATATAATATATATATATAATATATATGTATGTATGTATGTATGTATGTATGTATGTATGTATGTATGTATGTATGTATGTATGTATGTATGTATGTAAAGTAATTGAAAAGAAATAATTCTCATGGTTTAAACATTTCAAATAATCTCAATTGCAAGTTTACATGTAGATTACACAATCCAAGTTCCTAGGGGAGTTTCAAGGTGTTAAATTGATTTATAAATTCAAAAATGCAATTTAAACAATGCAAAATTTCACATTGTGTGTGTGTGTGTGTGTGTGAATTAGACTATAAATTTTGAGGGTTTCGCGGTCATGGGAAATTCGAGGGGTCTGCGACCAAGGTTTCACCTGAAGACGAGAATAATTTAGCATTTTCCTTAAGCCACTGTCAAAAGCCAATTATAGTTTATGCTAGGTTTCTCTTGTCTCCAAGCTAACTAGGCTAGAGGTCAGCGAATAATGGATAACAAAAGAGGGAGAATGGTGAACATTATTGACTATGGGTATGGTTCTAGTGTTTTTCGCCTCATTTGGATGGAGACGCCATGTCAAGTGATGCGTTGGTGGCATGGATTGCAACTAGACCTAGGAGCCTTAATAATATCCCTCTTTTGTAGCCTCAAGATATGGATGTGTCCTTTGGAAATATTGACACCTCTTAGGGTTCTAATGTGAACTAGTTCAAAACCTTCCTTTGGTACTAGAATCAAAAAATTCATTAGGGGGAGGAGCCTTTGCTTAGATACAATGTAGTGAACAAAACTCTCAGTTCTTAGGTATTTCTTGTGGTGCTTCTTACGTCTGTGAGTTTCCACAGGTAGGGACATCTTGGGATAATTTGGATTGTTCCCAAATGGAGTCTTCATTGTTAGGATTTTTTAGTGAAGGGTTTAATGTCGGTTTAGACCAAGAGTTGAATAATGAATTATTTTATAATCCCTCCCACGGGTCTGGGGAATAATTGGTTAGATAATTCCTCAACAGTGAGTTGACTTAGAGGGGGAAAAGAGCATAACTAGGGGTTTGAGCAATGAAAATCACAAGTTAGTAGAAACCCTAGGGAAACAAGAGGCATCGATAATTCTGCAATGACCGAGGAAGAAAAGGAAGACATACAAGTTTGCCAAGATAAAGAAATATGGTTTCGACCTAGTGTTGGGAGAATACATACATTTAGGGGATGTAATGGAGATGGTGGAAAACATGGTAGTGGGTCTGGCTAAAGGAAGGTTTTTCAATGGAGCTCTTGATGAATTGGGTGGAGAAGGAATGTAAAAATGAGCTAGACCAAATTCCAAAGATTAGTACCCTATCTAGGGGTAATTTTATGTTTAAGTTCCATACTAAAAAAGTGGTTAGTTGGGTGCTTAGAAAAACTTTGAGTATTGATTCCTCTCTAGTGATGATGAAGCACTAGAAAAATGTTTTTGATGCTAGATGTAAGAAATTGGAAAATTCCCTTGTTCAAGTAAGTCACCCAAGCTTGCCTCTACAACTATGGATGAAGATTTTTTTTAGAGATACCGGGAACAAACAAGGGTCCTTCCTATATGTTGACATGTTGTTTGAAGAAACTGGGAAGATGGCTATGGTGATGACCTATTGTCACTGCGATCAACACCATAAAAGTTTTTTATCTCACTTGAATTTTAGATCCTACTTAGGATCTTATGATTTGTCAATCTATGGGTACTCCATGATCATTTGATGTTTTGTAAAGAATTCAAGTCTTCTTCCCAGTTTCAAAGTGTCAAGTCCTTGCACTCACATGCATAGTCTTTGATGATCTCATGAGAACACTTCCTTTATGAAATCTTCAACATGCATAGCACCATTCATCAAGAAAGTGCCTGTGTGATGTTCAACTCATGTTGACAGCCATTGTGTGCTTTTATCTATAGTCCCTGTCACTCTATTGTTTTTGTACTTCTGTTTTGGTGAGTTTTTTCAACTGACATATTTTGCACATTTTCGCTTTCACTAGTGTCGCTTTCACATTCGTAGTTGTCACTTTTACTTGTTTTCACTTTCATAAGTGGATTTTTCATGTTATTGTCACTCTAGCATATGTCACTTTTAAGGTTTTTTGCATTTTTCAAGTGTCGTCTTATGTGTTCCTCATGTTGCAGGTGTCAATTTTGTGATTTTCAATCCTGTATGTGTCACAACTTTCCACATCACCAAAGTTAGTTTTGGTGCATTATTTTTAATTAGATGATATTACATATCATTAGAATATGCACTAGATGCATTCCTATAGCCTAGCGCACCTTTTGATCATAGTCGTCATAGTTATGGTAACTTGTTTTTTAAGTGTCGTAATGTGTCGTTTCAACTATCTCACTTAGAAGCAAGTGTCGTTTTGTTGTCATTTTGAGGCATGAATGTTATTCATGAGACTTGTGTATCCTCTTACCTTGTATTGATGGTTTTATGTGTGTGATCCGAGTTTGAGTCATGTCTGGATGCGTTTCCCTCTTTTAATTTTTCAATCCCACACATAGCCATTTCAAAGCCCTTCTTGGTCCTTTAGACTAGTGCAAGTTGTGAAGAATTTACCCCCCTTATTTAGTGTATATGTCAACCTATGAATAGGCCATGAGTGTCATATTTGTCTCTAGGTACAACAATTATTGAGCATCTCTCTAGAAATTATAGTTAACGTGGCCTCAAGAGAGCTGCATCAATGGAAACAAAGTGAGTAGTACTAGGGAAGTAGTTGAGCTATCTAGCACTTTATTCAGATGCTCAATTGTTCATTGAGAAAGGCATAAAGTTTATATGGTATCAAATTAAGGATAATTTTACAGAGGACTTAAAGGAAGACTTAAAGGATCGGTAGGTATATATTAGTATCCAACGATCAGACTTATACAAGGTTGCATGTAGGTACCCTACCCTCCCAGGTGCGGACATTACCAGCTGGATTTCTTACACACAGATACAGAGACTATGAAATTGAGAATTTCAAGTGGGATAGATCTTTCCATCTTTAGGGCAGAGAAATTTTATTAGGTGTATCATTTACCTCATTCGGTGGGGCGCGTGGACACACTTTTCTGTGCCACCCATAGCCAGGTGAACACAATAGATATAATCATGCTCTAGGTGAAATATCCATCAAAGTTCAGACAAAAATCCAATCATGTTTACAAGGAAAAGTATCTCAGGAAGGCCTACCAATTCTTGATCATATTTTCATGCCGAATATACGATTAAGAGAGCACAAAGGCCTTTCTCGAAGGGTGGGTAGTTGTATTGGACTAGTTGGTGAGTGATGGAAGGCCATTCAACTGGTCGTACTTGTTGGATCATCAGTTGAAAATACATGTGACTAATGCCCAAAATCCACCAAAGGATGAGAAAGTGGGAATATACATGTCAGCATACTTACTAGATGCAATCTGTGCCCAACAACAATTTTCTGGCATTAGTTGGACATGGACACCGAAAGAGATTGTCATCAACATTCATTGTAAGATGCTTTTTGACTGTAGGTACCAAGTATTTATGGTAAGGCTAACTGAATATTTCATCATCTCGTTGTACAAAATTATCTATGAGCATGATACACCTTGCATGTCCCAAGAAGCAATGGAGGCAATACTTAACATTGCATATTGGTATGCCTCACTAGGTGGCACCTTTATCAGAGTGTTTGGCGGAGAGAAGCGGCTGAATGTTCTACCAAGGTGTGCCATGGCCAAGCTCGTCATGTAAGAGGTATGTTATCACCTCTCCATAGGGTTATTAGAAGGACTACATAGGAATAAGAAAACACCATGGCCCACTCTTCCTTTGCAAATCAGATTATACAAGATTAAGAAGTTGAAATATGTAGATGTCGAAGCTAAGGAGATATTGAAGTTTGAGTTCATCATGAAAGACTTTGATCCGTATGATCCCCATGGTATTTTCAAGAACCACTGTAAGGTGTACTATCCATGGATCCACGGGACATTTCATTGGCACGAGGAAGACCCTTGGAGGTATTGTGACAATGAATCCATGTTCCATAAACTAGTTAGTATAGCCACAACTTGGAAGGCTGCTATGTAGGCAACAACAACGCAAGAAACAACAACAACAACAACAACAATAAGAAAAAATCTAGTGCAGTACAAGGGAAAGAGAAAGATTACTAAGAATCCAAAGGAAGAGAAAAGCTACAAGATGAGAGCACATCCTATGACGGAGAAAGAAGCTTTGGTAGTGGAGGCAAAGAGGGAGCAACGGCTAAAGAGAGCAAAGCGAAGGAAGAGAGAAAAGAAAAGGCTACAGGAAGCAGAACTAAAGTTGCAGTAAATAGAGAAAAATTTGAAGGAAGAGGAGGAGATGAGAAGGAGAGAAAGGGAAGAGAAGAAGAAACAGGAGGAAGAAGAAAGGAAAGGTGTGATGACAGAGAAAACATCACCGATACAGGTTGAGGAGTCGTAAAAACTAGCAGCAGAAGAAGAGGGTGAACAGATTCAGGATCAGGAACTTGCTCAGAAGATTAAGCAATTGATTGAAGTGACAGACATGGAGTCAGGGTAGGAGCCACAAAATGAAGACATTGACCTTATGTCATAAGAAACAGAGGTCACCTCTCAGTCTCCACCACCTCTAGTGTGAGAACCAGTCCCAAGCGAGCAAGGAGAAGATGGTATCCTTGATGATTATCTAGTTATGGATGTGTACAATCTATCATTTGACGAGTTGAAAAATAATATTATATAAGCATGGAGGAATCACTTTCCAGATTTTCACACATCACCTGCATTCATGAAATAATGGGTGATAGTGTCAGATATCATAAAGCATCTAGTTGTCCTTACCGATGCCACCTTGGCGTATGTAGGAGCAACAAGCTCAAATGTTAGGTTCTTGTTGGCCAAGAATGAAAAAATGGCAAAGAACTTGCAAACTGCTAGGCAAGAGGCAGAACAACTCATAGAGCAGAGAAATTTTTTTGTAATGGCAGATATGAAGAAAGCAATACTTGAAAGTATCAACACTTGATACTACCATGCGAAATCTCTATGACAGATTCAACACCATGCATAAAGAAATTGTCTGTGTGCATGGCATACAACAGTGGTGTAAAGAGTTTGTTCAACCCTCAAGAAAATACATGTTGGCATCATCCATGTGCAAGAGTGGACAATATGGTACAAAGGGGCCCTGCTTCACTTGCCAAAGAAGATGAAGCCACATGCAGAGATAGAGAAAGAAAATGTCTAGATGTTGATCCAAAACTATGAGCAGCTCACCCCAATCATCAACAACATACATGCCTCATATGCATGGCTATACAAGCGTTTGGATTTCATGGCAAGAATGCACAGGATCCCATCAATTGGTTCCCTGACCAAGGCTAGATCCAAGAACCAAGTCTAGCTAGAGATCTATGGGTACATGGAGCAGCTAAGGCGAGAGGCAACCAGAGGTGACTTAGAGCTGAGTGCACATAACATGCATAAGTAAATTAGTGGTATTGTCATGGTTAACACCATGCTACACATGCTTCAGTATGATTTGGATATAAGTTCCAAGACCATATACCCAAATGCTATGGAGGCAAGAGTCTGCTATCATAAAAACACCATCAAGCATTTTGGTGACATCATCACACAGTACCAAGCTTGGCATCAATATGTGACCGAGAAGCACCAAGTGGAGGTTGTTTAGTTAGTCTTTCCCAAACTTAGAAGTCATAGTGTTTCATCTTCTTAGGTTGTCCCTAGCCTAATTTGTCCCACATGGGTAAATGTGGAAAATATGATATTATTTGTAAATATGTGTAAGTGAAAGTCCAAGAGTCATTAGTGGAATGTGAAATATCATCATATTATGTAATGAGTTATTTGAAAAGATGTTGAACAGTCATGAGGGTAGTCAAAGAGTCACAAATGGGAATGTCAAGGGTCACCCTACCCTTTGTTATAAATAGAACCTCATAACTCATAGAACATACTTTTGGGAGCCAAGCTTTGGGCTAGGCTTAGATTTAGAAAAGGCTTGGGAGTAGTGTGACAAGCCTTGGCTTCTCCACATCATAGAGTGAGTATACTTATTTGGAGGAGCAAGTTTTATTGACTATAATGTCCCACTATTGGGGATAGTGGTCATCAATGGTGTATGTATGGGTGGAAATTTCACTTATAATAATAATAACAAAGCCAACACGCTTTCATGCATATGTTTTTATTGTAGTTGGACAATTTTGGTTTCTTTAGCTATGTATGTTGTTTAAATTACACATTTTCTTATGAACTACTTTGTATGCAATTATATGGATCATGTTGAATGTGTGTTGTTGGATTAACCTGTCACTTTAATTTTTGGAATATTCCAAATTTTAGCTTGTGATGTCATTCCTCTCATGTGTGCCTTTCAAGTTATGTACTATTATAGGATTCTAAGGGGCACACTTCCTTGTCCATTGCGTGTGTTAGAACTCCCATGCATTGCACTTGGCTTGCCGCAAGGTCACAAACTTGCTCTCATCCAAGTTTATCGTACTTACCTCTGCGCGCTACCATAGTCAAGGAATTACACTACCACCCACTACTAGGACTCCTACTCCAAATGGTTTGAGGTCTATTTTGGGCTTCTTATCGGGGAGATCCACTAAATGTTGGCAAGTCTAGTATCATCAACATTTCGAGCGCTTGAAGGAGGGCCAGATGACAAGATGAGCCCTTGAAGTCTGTTTTGAATTTATGCACATATTTCATGACTTATATGATAATCACAACCCCAACATGTTTCTCTCACATTGTTGATTTTGAAATGTCAGTGAGATTTATAGGTGACTTGTCCAAATATAAGTTCAATAGAAACAATGGAACACCCTTGTTCAGGAACATAGTTTCCTTTGTTGGTTTCTATGACAAGCATGATGTCCCCTTAGATGAGATTGCCTGTGGGTTGTTCTCTTTCACGTTCGAAGGGCACGCAAAGCAATGGTGTCACGCATTTCTTGCAACCTCTATACACTCTTTCGATCACATGTTCAGGTAATTATGTAGTGCCTTTGTTCTTTATGACTATAAAGCACTTTATCAAAAAAATTTAAGATTGTTAAAATCACCTAATGAATCTCTTGAGAATTTTCACGATTGTTTTCTTCATTACTGTTATGAATTTCTTGAAGATGAAGTTGTCTGGAAATTTTTGGAGGGAAGATTTCAGTATCTTGTTCACATCAGTGAGAATCTGCATGAGTTAGATTCTTTCGACTCTCTCCCAACATACCTCAGTGTTAGAGCTTCAAAATCTGAGATGGAAAATGTTTTTTTCCCAAGTGACCATATTTCCCCTTCTCATCAAACAAATCTAGCTCCGCAAGATGAGGTGGGATAAGTTATAAATCCACCTATTGATTTTTCACCATCTCCTCCTACCTGTTGGCTTGAGGGGGCTTAGACCGAGGTTCAGAGTTAGTTGCACTAACCAACAAAACCCTACACTACCGGTTGTTTAGACAACAACCTACGTAGCGCAGGTTGCAGTCTCATCTGAGGCAGTATTGGTGGATGCTAGAATCAAGTTTCTGCATCCAAAGAGCTATGTGATATGTTTTCTATAGATCTAGGGCTTATCTTGACCTCTGTGAATGCTAACCCTTAAAACCCAGAACTTACAGTAAATGATAGTAAATAGACTTATGTCCTTCGCCGATTGCACTAAACATGCATAACATCATATAAATAAACAGATCTATGTCTGTGTGAATCTATTAAGCACTTTCCCTGATTAAATGCATTCACCAGATCAACATTATAGTAAATTCATAAATAAAACAATGATACATAAATACACATATAATTCTTAAAAATAAGCCTTTTATTATGCTTTAGATCTTCAATTACATCTTATTCCAACCCTACGCACATAGTTGTAGGGGCCTACACACTCAACTATGGACTTACCAAGGTCTCTATGCACATAGCTGCAAGAGCCTTCCCCTTCACCCAAGTACAAAATAGGTAAGAAAATAATCAATTCATGCACTTCTATTGCTTGGCTATCTTATGACTCTCCTATGAATTCCGTTTATATTCTTATTCATTACAATACCATGGTCCATGAACCATGGGTGGGTCTCAAAACAACTTGACTTCTAACTAACTAAAGGGAATTGACCTTCCTAAAGCCCCTTTGACTCCTATAGACTTGTGCTACTCGCGCTCCACTCCCCAAAATGTAGAGACTTTACAATATTTAACAAAACATCTAAAAATTTGACCCAGGGTACCCTGTCCCAATAGGCCCCCAACACAAAGTCATGACATGTCTGGAGTTACTCTACTAGTGTTGCCTCAACCTTTGCATACAGACCAATGAATTCGATCTTCAATTCTTGAAGATTTCTTGTTCCCTGCACGACGGCCTGGAAGACTTCTCCAACCAATTTCTCCTCTGTTAGACTATTGACTACAAGGCCCATGGTTCTCTATGTCTATTGAAGAGATTTTATCTTCCTCTAAATAGTCTGTGACAATTGGCTTGCTTCATCGGCCCATCATTGCGTTCTTGAGGAAATTATATAGGCCTCCCGAGGCAACTCATCAATCTAGTTTTGTATGAATTTTCCTTCTTGAAGTCTGGTGAACCTTTGCACAGGTGCTAAGGTCCATGTTGTCACCTTGATCTCATCAAACTGTAGTTTCTTTTCACGGATATCTGGTTCGATCATCTATAAGTGTGGACCCGCTTGTAGTGAGGTCCATAACTCCATTGTCTACTCAAATAATTAGTTGCAGTCCTTGATTGCAACAATGAGAGTGGTCATATCAACTTTAATAGCAGCCTCACACTACTCTCTGACTTCGAGAGGAGTGGCTGGTTGTAGCTTCAGTTGAAGCGCTGAAATTTGCGACTACATCTTAAATAGTACCTTTCCAATTTCCTCCTTGGATTGCTTCACTAAAGAAACTAACTTGTGATTTTTCTCTGCGGAGGCCACCTCTACTAGAATTTGCAACTCAAGGAGCTCACTACATACTTAGGAAAGGGCTACCTCGAGCTGTTGATTGTGTTGCATCACCTCATCGCGAGCCTGCACTTTCTCAGAAAAAATCGGTTGATTGATGGTTTTTACCTTGTCAATAATAAAAATCGCATGTTTCTCCCAGACACAGAGCTCATCAGAAACTCCTTGGTGCAGCTCATCCAAGGTTTATATTGCCAGTGCTACAATGTTGATACTTGGATTTTTCCACTACTTCATGTGCTCTTGGTCTTTAGTTGTCTCAAACTAGAGACCCCTTGGTATTTTCACTACTCGAAGCTCGGATGTGATTTCTATAGAACCAAATTTTAGCACGCTCGCTTGATCCTTGCTCACTTGCACCACGCTAGCCTAGATCAACCCTGTCTAAACCTGCAATGCCTTTAGGCCATGTTGTAATTTGTCCAATACCTGGTGGTACTAGTCCTCAATGTGTCCCCATATAGTTTTAGTGGTGAAGCATACAACATCACCTATCGCATCAAGGTCCCCTTCGTGAGGACCAATGGTGTCTTACTCATAGACTTATTGAACTTCTGCTTCTTGTGAGGTACTGTGGAACTACACTTTTGCCTCTTTCGAAGTCAGAAGGGAGACTCTAAGTCCTTTGATTTAAGATATGGGTTTGTGCCTTCGTCTTCTTCATCTCCGGTTTCGACCTCTACATCAATGTGCTTTGTCTTAGGTTCCTCGAGGTGAATGGTGACCCATGATGTTGCTACTTTCACAACTTTTTCCTTCCGCATTGCCTTCTCTTTCATAGAAAAGTGTTCCTTCTGTGTGTCCTTCTCTTTTGTAAAAGCCTTTTTTTCTTATTTTCCTTTCTTAGAATCCTTTTGTGCTTCTTTAACTTTTTCTTTCGTGGACTCTATCACAACTATTGTTTTCCTTGTTTCACCTTCTGCGACTTTATTTGTTCTTGTGCCTTCACTAGATGGGGTGAGCCATTCACTTGGACATTTGCGGATTACCCCCATAATATCTTCCTCCCAACTAAATAAGGCAACTCGTGCCATGTTCCTGCAACATCCTTCTTTGTGTGTATGGACAGATTGTGTAAATATTCCTTGAAGTCTGCTACATTTTTGTATTTCACATGCAGACTAGGTGATAACCGTGGCCACTGGTTGACCACCATCTGCAACTCTGACTTGATAAGACCCAGAAAATTTTGGTTTGAATAACATAGCCAGGATCCTTCCTCGCCCATAGCGAGGTGAATTTCGCAACCTCGCACAAGAATGGATCCTGTGTTCGGAACTGGCTATCCTCAGGCATCCTCCATGCTACCAACATGATCAATAATAGTAACCACATGTAATGGAATGCCTTTCCTTCCTCTTGGGCTTTGCGAAAATTCACCAGGAATTCCTAACAGAGGTACTTTTCCCAATTGTATTGGACCCCTTTGTTGCATTGAGCAGCTAAATATACTACCGGTGCTGGCACTTCATCAGCGTGACACTTCTGCATTATTTTTCCTACCAAACTTTTTGAAGCAAACTACATAGCTCCATCTCAGATAGAGCTAATGGAATAGCCTCGTGACTTCTTCACATAGCCAAAATCGCTCTTCATCTAATCCATGAGATTCTTCTCCTGCGACTTCCCCACAAAAGTGTCTATGGGGTTTGCACCCTGATAAGGTAACAAGGTGATTCTATGGACCAACATATCGTCAATTGGAATGGGCTCTCCCAGCCAGATGCACCCATCATGAACCAATGCCAACAATTGACGCACACAAATAGTATTAATTATGTTGTGGCTAAAGTGTGGGACCCACAACATATTGAGAAATCCTGCACACTTAATTCTGACTGCCCACTTCATTGGCTCAAGCCTTGTGACACCTGCCTCCTCGTAGTAGACCAATTTCAAGTAGTTACTGGGTTCTCACTATGGAAAATCCCTGCGCCAACAAGTCGTCCTCAACAAGTACTTCCTCTAGCAGCAATGGTGTGAATACTTTATACTTCAGCGAGTCAAGGTCCTTAGTGACCTTAGTAATGGATTTCCCAAGGCATACATAAGGTGGTAATCGACTAATTGGCATTTCTTCCTTGATGTCGATATCTTCCACCCCCATAGTCAATTCTTCTTCATCTAGGTCTAGAGGTTTCGTCGGTTTCTTACTTTTATCCATTTGACCCTTTTTTCTAACCTCAATTGGGTTTTTATGCAGTGATTTCTGAATCAGATCTTGTTGTGGCTTCTTTTCCTTCTTCTCTCCGCTGTGGAGGCAATAGGTTTTAGCCTCGGTGACTTACGCGCGGTGGTAGGGACTTGTGGTGTTGCATTCATTTTGTGAATTCTCTCCCAGAATAGTTTCTTCTGCCACTCAGACAAATTTACCTCAAACCCAATCCCCTTCTGCGAAAACTCCTTATCTATCTCTTTCCAATCTCATCCAGACATGCAACAATAGTCTTGGCTCAAACTTAGGCGCAAAATCTCAAGACAGCCTCTCTGGATGAAAAGTGTTTGAATGTGGAATGGGATGCAGTATTTATAGCCCTTTTTTAATTCAAATCCATTGATTCCCTCCAGATCTCCCTCATTAATGCTCTTTTGGCAGAAAATTTCCAAAGATATGCTCCTTAAATGCTTCCCCCCCACTCCCTTTAACAGATAAATAATCATCTAATTACCTACAAGGTTTTCAATGGTCACTTTCTGACTAGGTTGCATGGCACCCACCTTGCTAGCACAACTTTGTCATCGTAGCTCCCATCTGTGCCTTTCTCCTAACCGTCATGCATCCCAATCGCTTTGCCCAATTTCTCTCCTGGCAGAGTGGTTTATAGTCTCGTACTTTCTTCAAACTGCCTAAAGTACTATGATTGTCCTACATCCATATAGTCATTGCGCAGGGGCGAGATCACCCCTGTGCAACTTCAATTAGTTCCCATTGATTCTTCTCAGAAATAACTCACCATTCAGCATCATGAGTTGAACTTCTACCCCATCCGTACTCTCCTTGACGATGCATGGTGCCAACCAATGCATTTGAAATATTCTAGGGAACTTAGTAAACTTGCTATCATATAGCAGTACTAAATCATCATTTTTAAAGGTTGATTTCTTAATGTGGCAATCATGCCATGCCTTTTCTTGAGCCTTCTACACCTGTTGATGGAAGCCTACCAAGAAGCGATCTTCTTCTAACTAAAGTATCTGCACGAGGCATTATTATATTATATCTCAATATTCCATCTCTGCCATTGCAACAATCCTCAAACTAGGAACTATGTATTCCATCGACATCACCGGTTCTTGTCCATAAACCAATCGAAATGGTGTGTGTCTAGTCAACTTCTTACAAGTAGTTCTATATGCCCAAAGAACAGCTCGTATGCACACATCCCAATCATTCTAATTTATATTACAGATCTTTGTCAAAGCATTCTCTAAGATCTTATTGAAAGCTTCAGTTGTTCCATTTGCTTGAGGATGGCATGGCGTACTCTTCTGATGATACACCTGGGATTCCTCTAGTAAAGCAACAATCGTTTCATTTAGGAAATTTGAATCCCTGTCGCTCATAAAAATATTAGGATATCCAAACCTAGACAAAATGTATTCAAATATAAACTTCGTAGCTGTAATTGTGTTACAATCTTTCACAAGCTATGCCTTAGCCCACTTGGTCAAGTATTTTGTCACCGTGATGATGTAGCGTGCTCCTATCTTCTATCCTAGTTGCTGAATAGGTCCCACAAACCTATTGCCCATTTATCAAATGCTTGTAACAAGACCTGTGGGTTTAGAGGCAATTCTTCCCTTCGTGATGACTTCCTAGTCCTTTGACAGACATCGCATGCCCTACAATACTCCTTGGAATATTTGTGCACAGTTGGCCACCATAACCCAGCTCGTAGGATATTTTGCGTAGTCGTTCTTCTTGCATAATGTCACCTAGCAACTCCTCCATGTGCCTCAACAAGGATACTTTATCTTTTGTAATCTGGTACATGCATGCGCAAAACTTCATCTGACCCCATTTTTTATAAGTGTCCTACAATTACAAAAAAAACCGTAGCCCTCACAACCAATTCCTCCTTTTGTTGTGTGTTATATCCTTCCAGAGTTGTCCTTGTAGACAAGAATTGGATTATATCCGCAAAATGTTCATCTGCAATGCGCACAATAAAGAGTTGCACATTAGGAAATCCTTCATCAAGACTTGTGGTTATTCGCCATTCTCAATCTGTGAAAGGTGATCGAGTCTAACATTTAATCTTCCCGGCTTTAGAATTACTTTGAAGTCATACTCCTAAAATAACAATAGCCATCTACAAATTTTCCTCCACAACACAGGCTTGTTGACTAGGTACTTCAAGTTTGAATGGTTCGTATACATTTTGAAGTGCACAACCAACAGATAATGTCTGAATTTTTGGAGCAAATATACCATCACCAATCCTTCATGCTTCGTGTTTAAGTAATTCTTCTCCACCTTAGACCATTTTCTACTCACAAATGAAATTGGATGGTCGATATCTTCTATGTCTCGTTGGGTTAAAACTGCTGCTAACACTATGTAGGATATGTACATGGAATTGTTTCTTCCAATTGAGGAATACTAGAATAGTTGTTGTAACCATCTTTACTTTCAAAACATCTAAGGTTTTTTGGTAATCATCATCCCACCAAAATGTCGCATCTTTCTTCAATAACTTCTGCATGGGCACAATGATATGCACGTTTGCCTTAATAAACTTCCTATAGTACCCTGTATAGTCCAATGTTGCATGCAGTTGTTTTACATTCCTCGGTGGCTCCAAATTAATAATCACGATAATTTTGGCAAGTTCCACCATCAAACCCTGTTTACAAACAACAAGGCCCAAAAGTATCCTATTTGTAACCCAAAATATGCACTTCTTTAGATTTATGGAGATCTGATACTTCCTACAAGTATCCAGCATCAAGCGAAGACTTGAAACATGATTTTAAACTAACCTGAACACTGTCCAATCATCAAAGTAGACCTCCAAAAAATTGTGAATAAATTCCTTAAAGGCAGCGACTACCACTCTAGAGAAGATCACAGGGGCATTCTTAAGTCCAAAGGGCATAAATTTATATTGAAAAGAGCCCCATTCTGTAGTGAAGGTAGTATTACTTCAATCTTCTTGCGCGATTTTGATCTGGTGATAACCTAAGAATCCATCTGTGAAAGAGTATGCTTCTTCACTACCAATGTTCTCCAAGACTTCCTCTGTGAATGACGTAGGGAATGGATCATGTACACAAGCATTGTTCAACTTGCTTAGATCTACGCAGATCTATATTTCACCCTTTGTCTTCTTCTCTTGAACTACCATAGGACTAATCCAATCTGATTATTCTACAGGCTTAATAATTGAGCATCTTATCAAGCTCTTTGTGCACCTTTTCTTTGTATTTAGGATTCATTCATTAAGGGTGTTGCTTTACTGACTTCACATCTTTCTTTAGATTGATCTTCATGACACCCAAATCATCTACTATCTATTTTAAATCAGATAAAATTTTTGGAAACAAGTCTTGATATTCCCGCAATAACTTTGCGACCTTGTCAAGTGTTTCCTCATCCCAGTAATATCCTATATTCGTGAACTTCGGCTGCATTGCAGACCCAATGTTCACTTTCTTGGTATTTAATGGTTGTAAAATATCAGGAACCTCTACCTTAGGCCCACCAAATTTTCACTGTCCCTCTGACTCAAGGATATTGATATTCATGGGATCTTCCTCACCCTCTTCTATGGTAACATTGTAACACTCCAGAGCATGGCATAGTTGCGTACTCTAGTCAGGTTGTACCCATGAGATAGGCTCTCCAGGCGTTCTCAATATTGTAGCCTTTATTTCCTGTAATGCTTCATCAATACATTTGAATACGTCCTCAAAGATGACTATGAGAAGAAATATTTCCTTCAGAATGTCCCACTTCATGGTTCCATCTTGTAGCTCTATTTCCAAATACCAATTGATTGGAATAGTATCCAATGTATGGAAGAATATATGTACCCATTCAGCCTGTGTTTCATCTCCCCATGCTTTCGTCCAACAAGCTAGATATTTGCGTGGATCATCCTTCCCTGTATACTTTTCAGTGATGCAAGTATTGGCATATCAAAACCACAACTTCATCATCCTTTGATACTCCTTCCAATCTACAAAATTGTTCTTATGTGTACCCCACCATCTAGAAGGCATAGCTCTCAGTGTGATGTCCAATGCCTAGAACCGATTCCCTTTTGGTACATCCCTTTCAAATTTATCAAGAAATAAATTTACATCTTCTACGCCGTCGTAATAGGGTAAATTGCGTACCTGAGTGGATATACACCAAAGTGACTTAGTAATTTTATTGCATCATAGACTTGATACTTCATGCAATCTATTCTGCTAATGCTCGAAGTCCTCATCTAAATATGAGTTGCAAGAGCTGTCCTTTTCCCAAGTAATTCTTCCATCTATCATAGGGTTGATTCAATCCTCATTCCATGCAGTAAGCTTATAGATTTGTTCAATATCATCCTCCTCATAGTAATCTCGGACTAGTTAAGTATACCGCACACCCTCAGATGGATCTAATGGAACAATGACTCTCAGTTCCTTCTTCTCAAACGTCATGTTACGCTTCTTCAGGTTGGTGACTGCATTTATATTAAACACCCAATCAATTCCAAGCAGTGTCGGTTAGCGATCACTCTCATCCACTATTTCGATTACCTCAAAATTAGCTATAGCACGCCCCGCTTTAATGTCTACAATTACTCCATGTAAGCATCCATAGGAATAATGTTTTGTTCGTTCACCATTTGTAGTTGAATTGGGGACCACTGTTGCACCAACATTCCCATTCTTTCCCAAGTCTATTAGGAAAAATATTCACATCAGATCCCAAATATAGGATCACCTGGTCCATTTCAAATTCTTCAATTTGTGAAGGCAATCTCATCTCCTGAACAATCCTTTTCTTACTTGTGTCTTCTTTATGCACTGCACATTGTTCAGGTAGTGGCTTACCGTTGCCAACGCAATTGTATATTAACTCTTGCAGCCCCTCTACTGCTTTTTGGTCCCTTAAGAGCTTCATGCAGGTCTGTAAGAAGGATGTTAATACTAAAGGATTTGTTTCCTACGCAGTGATGTCCTCTTCAGGTTTATCCGTTCGTGCACTTTGAGTCTTTGTTGTGGAAGATCTTGAATCCACAAAGATAATTTTTACCTCCATAAATGTTTCTTTCATCTTATGAAAATAAAATTCAATATTCTTGTTAGTAGCCTTGTGCACCCATGTCTTCTCTTCAGGTTGTTTCCCCACAATTTTATCATCCCTGGTAGCTATATCGCTTCGCGTAACTATATTAACGCTAGCACCATCCTCACGTGGTTCTTACCTCATCATATGGATGTTCTGAGTGCGTTGTTGGTTCTTCTTCTCTTGCATCTTTATGATGAGTATAGGACAATCCTCTATAACGTGGTCAAATTGTTAGCAATATTGACAATAGGGGTGTGTCAGGTTCTAACAATCTCGCCCAAAGTGGCCTGATTCCCCACAATTGTAACAAATAATATGTTCGCAACCTCTTCCAGCTCCTTCCCCGTCGTCCTTGGAATCCTCTGGTTGCTATAGGTGCACCTTGATCCTGATGAGGACATGTCTCAATATGTACTCTATATGTTATATTTTTGACCATCTATTATAGCTCCAAATATCACCCTTTGGTATTTGTGGTGCTTAGTTTATGGCCTAGGGCAACCCCTCCTTCCAGACTTGGTCCAAATATTTTAAAAATAGTGTTTTACTCCCTGTACGCTACTTTGATCTGTGTTAAAAGTGTGTACACGTGGGTCAGTCTATACCCAACCCACGTATATGTGTTAAAACACTTAAAAAATTAAATTTCCTTAACTATGGCCGGAGATGACGAGTTTTACCTGTTGATTACCTATTAGTGCCTGTGGCCCAACTGTTCCCAACTGTTTCCCAACTAAAAAGCTAATTTTGGAGAAGTATAAAAAGATTTCAATGGGAAGGCCTTAAGGAGGAGAGAAGAGATAGAATTACTATACTGATATTATCCCCTGATCAAGTTTGAAGAATCCCTATGCTTCAAGCACTTCCCCAAGTTCAGGAACCCTTGTTTTGTTGAGTTTTGATGTTCTCTCATATGCTTAGAGATATCATGGTATTGGTTATGGAAGGAGGTTGTTGAAGACTGGGACTGGATGAACTTGGAGGACAGTTCTACTTGGATCTGAAAGAGGAAGACTGAGGTGAACTCTTTCCATGTTTTTATTATAGTTTTCTACAATAAAAGAAATGTTGTCTTGTTCCTGACATCAACTTTGTCTATGCATCTGATGTTATTTTTATGGTTTATATCTGAATGACTATTTTGAAGTATAACTAACCATCTATATATATGATATAAAGTTGATTTCATTATAATTCTTTATCTATACGCTACTATGTGTATTCGAATTGGCTAATTTTTAGGTTCAAAGATCATTAGGAGTTGCAGAGGGTTTAATCCTGGCTGGAACTAACCAAACGAACGACATCCGGTTATGTTCATCCTCACATAGTTAGTTTGTTTAAGCATGTTACTTGAGTTGAATGCTTGTTTCTTGCTGTAGAGTACTCCTGCTCTGCTAGGGTTCTGACCCAAAGCCCTAGGGGACTTATTCCCTCAACAGAATTGACGAATCCACTGGGGATAAAAATCTTGTTATTCCTTGTTGGGGTTATTTAGTGCCAATCAGGGCTCAATTCTTAGTCTGCTTACTGTCATTGTACTGCCTACTCCTGTAGGAACTTAGACTCCAAGTTTGATCTTTTTCATCAGACCTCATTTTTTTATTTTTCTTGTAAAACTTCATATACACACCTTTGTCTGTTTACAGAAGTGTACACACGCTTGTTTCTCTTAACTGAAGCCGCGTATACGAGAGTTTCTTTTGGCAGAAGCACGTGTACATGCAGCTGTGTAGGGACACAGTCGTGTATACAATTTTTTGCATGAATTTTTCAAATATTTATTTCTGGAAAGATTTGTTTCTTGGTTTGTGTGGTTTCTGAGTAGTCTGTTTCTGTTTTCAAAATTTAATTTTACAGTGAGCTTACTATTGCAAATTATCTCCTGCTTTGAAAAGTTTTTTTGTCTCGGTTTGCTTTACAATGAGTTTTATGATTTGTGTTTAAACACATAAGGCTTCTTATAGAGGTTCTTGGTTGTTCTGGTCTTCCGGAACAAAAGATTGTTTGCAATCTTTGTGTCAAACTTCATTTTTATGGTTTGCTTGTTTTGCTTCCCGTCAATTTTGTGGCCATTCATTTTTTCTTGCTTTTCAATAGTTTTTTGTTGATGAATTTGAAAGTGTGTCTTTCCTGATTTCTTAATCAGTTTTCTCAAATCTATTTTTGTTGCTTTTGGATCGTTTAGTGCAAGTTGAAACACCTATGTTTCAAGTTTTCATCCATGTTGAATTGATAACTTGCAAAGTTTCCTTGTGATTTGCTTTCGGTCTTTGAGTCTTTGGTAGAATTTTGAGTGCTTTTGAAAAGTTGTTTTTATTGTTGCTTGAGAAAGAGAAGTCCTTCAAAAACATTGTTTTTGCTTTCTTTTCCAAATTTGAGTTGGTTTATTTTGGTTTTTGAAAGTGATTTGGGATCTTTTTGATTAGCCCTTCTTGTTTTGGAAAGATTTTGTGTTCAAGATTTAGATTCCTTTCAAAACACTTAAGTTGGCCTATAAACAAATTGCTTTCATTTCTTGTTAGAGTAATCTAGAAGTTTTGCATTATCATGTACACCTTGCATTAGGGTAGTTTTGCATCATTAGAGCATCAATAGTCTTTTAGTTTTTGTGAATGTGAAGTCTGGTAAAAGAAAAGAAAAGGAAACAAGTTTTTGCTTTGTAGAAGTTTCTTAGAACCCAAGTAGAAGTTTATTTTCATCGAAGAACAAAAAGTGCATTGCATATAAGTTAGTTTTTCATTAATTTCTTTTGTGTCATGAGAACACCATCAGTTTCACTTCTGTATTGTCCCTTTAACTTAAAAAGAACAACCACTTAAAATCAAGTGCTTAATAAAATAAACTAGAACTTTTTATATTTTCAATTAGTTACACAAATAAGTTATGTTATTTAGGGCCTTGGATTAGGTGAGAGGAGAGTAAACTCTCTAAGGCCACTCTAAATTGTGAAACATAGAAGTGTGAATAAAGAGTGAAATCTAATAGTGTTAGGGAGACTGGGAAATCTTCGTGACTGGGAGTTAAGAACGAGGGTTTTTGAAGATAAGGATGAGAGATACCCCCTCTCTTACTTGTTGGATCTTACCTCATGACTGTTCCGCTCGGCTTCTAATATGAGTTGGTGCCTTTAGTTGCCAATCCTAGGGATCTACACAGGTGGTTGTGAAGGGGAATCCCATGGCACTTGAGGTTGACGTTGCATCACATTCAACGATACTTCTGGAGGGCACCCTTGCAAAGCTTGGGGGCTTGCACCAACAAAGGCTGTTGTCTGGAGGTCAGCGTAACTACCTCTGATACCTTCGCTAGTAGACGTGGGGTGTAATTAGCCCAGTCTATTTTTGGAAGGCCCTTTTTATTCACTTTCTTGTATTTTGGTGTCCGGTCCTAATCACCCGAAGCAAAAATACTTAGAAGTTGTTTGACTGCTGAATTCATTAGGGACATTTCTAGTGTGTGTTTTGTGCTCCTAGTCAACCTAGCTTTCAATTTTCTTGAGTCTTTAAGTATATCTTATTAAAATAATTCAAAGTGGCTGACCGATCACCTAGGCAGTCCCGTAGACTTCGTGGGCTTTCACCGGCGAGTCCAGAGCCTTCTCCTAGAAGGCGCAAGAGCGATTCTACTAGTGGTTTTCAACCAGTGGTGGATGGTGCATCGAGGATTGATCCTCTACTTGGGGGAATCAGTGTACAAGGCAGACCTGTTACTACCATAGAGTTAGAGAGGAACACACCAGTTCTTTCTTGGGTACTCTTCCAGTCGGAAGATAATATTGAGGTAGGAGAGCTCTCAGAGTCAGTTGTGGCTCCAAATTCTCCTCTCCCTTCAGATCATCCAGTTGTATTATTATACGTTGGAACTCCAACACACAGGCCTTCAAGCCTAGGTCCACACACAAACATCCCTTCGATGACCACTGCTGGAATCATGGCATCCACCACGAGTGCTACGAGTATGCATACTCCTATATCAGTACAAGGGGGAGGAACTATTTCCATCCCTTCTACATCTTTATTTGGATCTACTGCCAGCACATCCTTATTTGGGTCTACTTCCACTCCATCGATGCGTGGAAGTTCCCAAGTGCCTGCATCCAGTTTTGGATTCTTCCCTTTTGGAATTCCCTCTGAAGGTATTCCTTTAGTTCCATTAAGTGTACCATTAACTGCTCTCACGCCCATGATGAGTGGATCAACATCTTTTCAGGGTTTTCCTTTTGGAAGTCATCATATACCACATTCCAATCCGATGGTAGGGTCTATGCCTTTTCCTTTTATAGGTCAAGGTAATAATCCTTTTTAGAGTTGGAATAACCTTGTGGTTAGTGGGATCGGAACTAGGAATCTGTTTTTTGGCCAACAAGGGAATGTGTCGTACTTCTCAATCAATTCATTTCAAAGTTTTCCACCCTTAGCTAATGTTTGGAACCCTTACCAGGGGTTGTCCACTACTTATAATAATTCGTTAGGGTGAAAATTTGCTAGTTATGGAGGTTTTTTGGCTGGAGTTGGTCAAACTCCGAGTTTTGCTAGACCACAAGGGTCACCTTTTGGTTCAGTAGGTTCTACCAGTTACTTCGGGCAACTTGGTGCCTTTCGAAATCCAGGTCATTCTTTTCAGACTTTCGGGAACCTCGCCCAATCTGGGTGGAATCTCGAGGGTCCTTTGAGGCATCCTTTTCTGGCCACACTGAATCTGCCAAACTTGACTAAGTTGACAAACGATCCAATCAAATACAATTCGGCTTGGCCTCCAGTGCCAACCAAACTTCCATCAGATATTCTAAAATTCGAATGGAATAGTGGTGAAGACCCAGGCGACCATGTAACCATGTTCCACTTATGGTGCTCATCTAACTCCCTAATCAATGATTCAATTAGGTTGAGACTATTTCAACACACCTTAACTGGGAATGCAGTTAAGTGATATATAGAGTTGCTAGGGAGAACCTTTACATATTTCCCCGATTTGGCTAACATTTTCTTAAACCATTTTTAGTTGCATGTCTGTTACGAAGCTGGAACTGAAATTTTGGCTAATTTTCATCAAGACACGACTACTCACATTTTAGATCATATCTAGGAATGGAGACAAAGAAAGATGCTCATTAAAGTTGAAATTCCACTTGAATTCTGTCTCAAATGGTTTTTAAAATCATTACAACCTGAGATCTCTATGGATGTTTCTATGTCTGGAGTTTATTCTGAAGAGTAGGCTATTTTTTGCAACAAACAGTTAGAACTGATATATTCTCAGTTTGGGACTCTTCAGAAAATCTTGCTTGATGCTTCTAGATCTATGGTTGATATAGCCAAACCGAAGCTAGGCCTACATGCTGATGGTATTGTTAGATCGATTGATGTAATTGTGGTAAAACTTTTGAGCCAATTGCAACAGTTGTCTATACAAACTGCTTCTTCCAATCAAGCTGCACCGTCTACTACTCCACCTTCTCAACCTTCTTCTATAAACATCGTTCAGGATTCTAACCCCAAAGGAAATCAAAATTCTGATGGGAATAAGAAGGGACGAGGTAAAAATAAGAATCAAGATGGGAAGGGTAATGTGAATAAGCCCGACAATAATGTTGGTGAGGGTGGAAAAGAGTCTAAGAAGAAAGTTAAGTTTCCATGCAAGTTGTGCAGTGGAGACCATTTGACTCATCTCTGCCCATAAAATTCAAGATGCTCAATGCTTGTTAGTCCAGCAAGGGTCTTCTAGTTCCCAAGTTGTCTTAACTAACCCTTTCCCCCAAGGGCAGCAGTTGTTTGCTGGCGCAAATTCAAACCCTGGTACCTCTGCTCGAAGCAACCAGGAGGGGAACAATTCCTCAAATGTTTTCATGATGGGTTCTCACGTCAATGTGGCTACACGGTCACATAATTATGGTGAAGGTGAAACATCCAAGGATAAATCTATTCTTGGAACTATGGATCCACTTCATATTGAGCAACCCTTTGTCGATTCTATACCTCGGATACCGAAAGGTTTTACCAAATGCGTGACTATCAACCCTAATGCTAGGGAAGCCCAGAACTACTCCATTATAGAATATTTGGCTCAAAGTCCATATGCTATGTCTGCTTCAGAGGTACTCCAATTGTGTCTAGCTCAACAAAGTGCTTTGCTTTTAGCGATAGGGGTAGTTCATCCAAATAATTCTTTAGTGCTCACTTTTGACATGCTCAATGTCAAAAAGAGACTCCCTCATCATATCGCTTTTCAAATAAAGTCTACTTACTAGAGAGCTAACATTTTTCGAACAGTTATAGATGAGGGAGCTTCCACATGTGTAATGTCTATGTCATGTTGGAAGGCCATTGGATCACCTTCTATTGTTCCTTCACCCACACTCTTGACAACATTTGACAGACATTCTCATAGGCCACACAGGATTATCCGAGCCTTTCCTATATTTGTTGGAGGAAAGGTCCTTAATATTGAAGTAGAAATCATTGATGCCAACCTAGATTACAATCTCTTCTTAGGATGGAATTGGATTTATGAAATGGATGTCATCGTTTCGGCTTTGTTTTGAGTCCTTTGTTTTCCTCATGAGGGGAAATTTTTTTAAGGTTGATCAATTGGATTATTCTCCGGTTGACCCTCGTGCAAATTCAGATTCTACTCTTCCATTGGTGGATAACCCTCGTCAACCTATCGAGAATCTAGGAGTTGGGATGTATTCTTCATTGATGCGTACATTTGATCTTCCCACTCCTATAGCTAGAATCAATGTCATTTCATCCTCCAAAGAGTCTTCACGGGAAGAGTTCTTGCGGAATCATTATTTTTTAGACCCTTGTACCTTTCCTTCGCCTACAACCACATTAGATGAAGGACAAGTTGGTGGAATGGCATCCCCCATGTTTGCAGCAGAGCTTAGATATCAGTCTATCATTAACTAGACAACCATCCTACTCCTTTTCCAGAGGAAGAGTTAGATGGTGATGTGGCCCCATCTTGGACCCTTGACTCTATTCTACTATGGATTGCTTAGATACGGTTTTACCAGTTGAGGAAGCAATCTTAGAAGCAATGATGGGTGTAGATCGACCTTGGGAAGACTTACACCATCATTCATATTTTCTTCCCCCATTGCCAGAAGTCAAATCTAGGTTCTCCAATCTGCTTAATAGCGATGTTTGTACGGTTTCAAATCCTTTGGCTCTAGCACACATCCGTGCCAAAGGTAACATGTCGTTCATTTCAAAAACCGTACCGATAAACATCTCTAGGAACCCTAATATCATAGAAAATGTCTTCATCGGAGTGGAATGTTCCCCTGAAGAGATTCAATTTTACACCAACCTCTTTAAAGAGTTTCGGGATGTATTTTATTGGTCTTATGAATAAATGCTTGGTATTGATCCATCCATCGTTCAGCATGAGATCAAGATGTATGAAAACACTAAGTCGATTCATCAGAAGCTTCAGCTGGTCAATCCTAGGAAAGCAGCAGCTATTAAAGCTAAAGTAGAAAAGCTGCTCAAGGCAGGTTTCATATACCCCGTTCCTCTAACGGATTGGGTTTCTAATCCAGTCCCAGTTGATAAAAAAAAGGAATGATCCAAGTGATCATTGACTTTTAGGATTTGAACAAATCTTGTCCGAAAGATAATTACCCCGCGTTGTTTATTGATCAAATAGTTGATGAATGTGTGGGTAATGAGATTTTTCCTTCATGGATGGATTCTCGGGTTATAATCAGATAACTATCCGTCCAAAAGACTAGCATAAGACAACTTTTATATCTCCCTGGGGTACCTTTGTGTACAAAAAGATGCCTTTTGGTCTTAAAAATGCTGGAGCCACGTTTCAGCAGGCCATGTCATATGCTTTCCATGACATCAAGCATCCTCATCAAAGCATACTTAGATGATTTAGCTGCTCGTTCTCGAAAGAAAATCGATCATCATGGTCACCTTCGGTTGGTTTTTGAGAGATGTCGATTTTACAAGATCCGGTTGAATCTAAATAAATGTGTTTTCGTAGTTACATATGGTTGGTTGTTAGGGTTCATTTTGTCAACTAAAGGGATTCACGTTGATCCCTTCTAGGTGGAGGTAATAGTTCAATTGCCTCCCCCGTCTTCCATCTGATAACTTCAAAGTCTTCAGGGGAAGGAAAATTTCTTGAGACAGTTTATAGCGAACTATGCTGAGATAACTAAAGGTTTTATACGTTTTCTCAGGAAAGGAGTTCCATTTTTATGGAATAACTTTGCGCAACGATCTTTTGATGCCCTGAAGCAGGCGTTAACCTTTGCCCTGCTTTTGAGTCCATCAGATTATAGTCGAGATTTCCTTTTATATCTTGCAGCTACAGAATCAACTATAGGTATGGTTCTGGTTCAGGAATGTGATGCTCTCACAGAGCATGTGATTTACTACTTCAGTCGAGGCTTGGTAGGCCCTGAACTACACTATTCTCCAGTTGAGAAATTAGACTTGGCAGTTGTCCATGTTGTCCAACAACTTTGCCATTATATTCTACTACAGAAAACATTTGTCTTAGCGGCGTCCAATCCTTTCCAATTTGTCCTCAGTAAGCGAGTGATCGGGGGAAATACAATTGATGGATTGTTAGTTTACAAGAATTCGATCTCAATTTCTTGTCGGCCAAAACTAAGAAATCATTGGTTTTTTCGAAATTAATTTCCAAGCTATCTTATGAAGAAGATACCATTTATGAGGAAATTTTTTCTGATGAACAGTTGTTCCTCATCTCTTCACAATATCCCTAGTATGGAGATATCATAATCTATCTCCAGACTTTGAAGTTCCCTCCTGCTTCCTCCAAGGATGAATGTCGAAAATTACGTCACCTGGCTAAGAACTATGTCATCATTGGTGATACATTATATTGCCGAGGGGTCGATTCAATCCTTAGGCGTTGCTTAACCTTAGAGGAAGCAGAGTCTATGCTTAATGATTGCCATAGTGGAGCCTGTGGTGGTCATCTTTCAGGGCTTACTACAACCCAGAAAATCTTGTGTGCTGGCTACTTTTGGCCTTCGCTTTTCAAAGATTGTATTGAAGCGGTCAAACGTTGCCACCCTTCCAAGTCTATACTCAAAAGATGTGCGCGCATTGAAATCCTCTTTTCCCTATTATCACTATCGGTCCTTTTACAAAGTGGGGTAGTGACTTTACTACTTGTAATTTGCCTTTAGCAGTGAATTACAAGTACATTATTGTGGCCGTAGACTACTTTACGAAGTGGGTTGAGCCCATGCCCACTTATAAAAATGATAGTGAAACAACAACATTGTTCCTCTTCAATCAAATTATTTCTCGGTTCAGTATCCTGAGAGAGATCTTCACTGACCATGTTAGTCATTTCCAGAACCAACTGATGTCGGAATTGGCTCTTAAATTGGGCTTTCGGCAGGAGCATTTGTCTCTATATTATCCTCAGGCCAATGGGCAAGTTGAAGCCATGAATAAGTCCCTCAAAATGATCCTGCAAAGGACAATTGACAAAAATCGCTCCATTTGGCATCTCATGTTATATCTGGCTCTCTAGGCGTACTGAACCTTGGTAAAGACTACCACCAGTTTTACACCTTTTCAGTTAGTTTATGGGCTGGAATCTATCTTTCCTGTTGAATGCGAAATTCCATCTCTTAAACTAGTTGTTGAGCTCTTTCCAGAGACATCTAGTCTCGAAGAGCACCTCCTTCATTTGGAACATCTCGATGAGTAGCGTTGAGATGCCGCCACAATCAATGAGGCTCATAAGAAAAGGGTTAAAACTTAATACGATAAAGTTGTCCATCCTCGAGTCTTTTCTGAAGGTGACCTTGTCTTGGTCTATGAGCAAGATAAAGACGCCTTGGGGGTAGGAAAATTCAAGTCTATGTGGTATGGTCCCTTTATAGTGAAGCGATTTTTAGAAAAAGGGGCTTATGAATTAGTCGATTTTGAAGGGAACAAGTTGGTGGAGCCCCAAAATGGGCTCTACCTCAAGAAGTACTTTGCCTAGGTTACAACCAAGCAATGGATTCTTTGTACATTTTGTATTTTTGTACATACCTTATCGAGATTTTTTGTGATATTGACACTTTTTTTATCTACTTTAGCAGGTGTTGATGGATGACTTGGTCTATTTTGGATTCACTGGTGGTACTAGTCGACACACTCGAAATCTTGCTTCCGTAGCTTGGGTGATTTATTATCCAACTGGTTAGTTGATGGTGCTGAGGGTAGTATGTAATGGTTCTGCATCAAATAATATTACCGAATATACTACCTTCATTAATTTGCTATCCGAACTATTTCTTATGGAATTTATTCATTTGTAGTGTATCTTGACTCATAGCTAGTGGTGCCACAATTGAATAACATTTATCAGGTTCAAGATCCTTATTTATATTGCGAATTTTTGAGAGTGAGGGTGTTGCAAAGATCATTTGTTTTTATTACTTATTTGCACATTCCACGATCTGACAATTCATTAGCAGATTCTATCACTAATCAAGCATTAGATTGGCATATCATTCATTCATCAAGATAAAGTCAAACATCAAAAATATGGAACTGTATATATATATATTATATAGATATATATATATATATAGAATTATATATATTATATATATATCATAAAATTGCCCGTGTGTACATAAAGTGTTTCAAAAATAATATACAAAATCGGGACTAAAATGCCTATAATCATGTCCAGTACATCTAATGACCCGACTCAGGATGAGCGGCTAAGTAGGTGACTACTACTTTGCCTACACGCTGGAAAAGGCCAACCCAGTCATGTGGCACTCCTACCACGCGGTGTTGCATATCCTCTGGTAGATCTTCTACTGCCTCCATCGGTACCCGTTGAATCAATCTCACCAAGTTTCATTGATCTGTGTATAAGGCTCTCTCAGTCTCTACAGCTTCCTCTTTGACACCTCTTCCGCAGTGCCTATGCCACGAAAATCCATCTAGTCGTACCGGACACACATCTAGAACATGATCATTATATCAGTATTTTAATCCCATCAAAAATATCTTTAAGTTCATTTTCATATTTTAAAAACACAAAAATTCTTAAAAATTGATAAAAATTAAAAAAACACTGACCTATCTCTCCCCATGATGCGTTTGGTGGTAGCATCAGATCTAGATATCCTATGAAATCCATGCCGGCATAGGGATAGTCATCCACAATGATCATTTGTTGTTCCCACTAGGAGAAGAACTCATCATCGAAAGCAGTCCGTGGCATGTCTCCACCTTCCAGGCATTTCATCAAGTCAGCCCACCTGCCCATCCGAGGATCTCGTGGGGTACTAATAGAAACTGATACTCTGGGACGTAGCCCTGGAACCTTCTCGAAGAAGGAGCACAAAATGGTCCCGTATCTAAAATTCTTGGTCTGTCGTTTCTGAATGGAGGACAATTGGCTCTTCATGTTAGTGAGAAGAGGTGCACACCAATCAAAAACTGTAGTGAGACACTCCACAGCCAAGCTCATGGATAGTCATGATGCTTGGTGCAATGAGGTTGATCCTTTTATCCTGGATATGGTGAACAATAAGATCCTAGGGGACAAACTCTCTACAGGTTTGATTGGAATTTGGCTTCTAATCTTCTCTGGATGCCTCAAACAGTATATATGCACATAGTCTTGCATTGCAAGACTACCTCATGTTTAGCCAGTCGAATGTACCACTTCTCCTCTCCGAGAGAGACCAGTGATAAAGTAAATATCTTCTGCCTCTATCCTCAAAGGCATTTGATCAATCATAAAAGCATCATCTTTGATACTCCAGTAGTGGATCAACATTTCAAGCAAGCGGGTGTTGGCCTTCATATTTGGCATTTTAAAATTTTTTAATAAATCACATCCCCTCAATGCATCTAAGGCCTGTTGATCATTCATAACTTAATTATCAATGGTAGTATGCTCCCTCTCTCTCCAGGTGATTGTCATCCTAAACGAAAAATGATTTCCAACCATTAGTTTTTGTGTTGAAATTTCAAACCACATATACGTGGGTCCTTTTCATACACAGTCATGTGTAGGGCTTGTGTATATGTGGGTTTATAATATCCAACCCGTGTATATGCCGCGTTGAAATTTTTAACATAAATTCCTACAGTAAAATCTCAATAAAAATTTCTAAAAACAATCATAAACTAATGCAAACTAGAATTGGGGGTTACCTAATGATTTTGAGGCAATTTGAACAGTCCAAATCTTTGGGGGGCAATTTTTCTCTTCTTTCTCCATAGCGTTTGCTCTCAACACAAATGGTACAAATCGTGAGTCAAAAATTCATTTTATAAGCTTTGAAAATGTCACATTTTTTCCAAACTTGATTTTTTTCGTCTCATGAATCTTTTGACTTGTGAGCTTAGATTGTTGGGAATAGGGTGTTTTTCAGGACATTTTGGATGCTTCTTTGGAAATTTCACATTGGTTCCATGACTGCTGACCCATCATGGCAGGTATCATTTACTCACTGGCATATAGGTTAGGGAAATCATTTTTCCGTTGCATTTTGCATACTAGTCTCCATTTGTCGATACACTGGCCATAGGGCTGATCCCATCATGTTATGGTTAGTAAACCATGTTCACTCGCTGATTTTTTAAATCATGACATGATGGTAGAGGCATCCTTTACATGGGAATCGTCGTTAGCACCTCAATAACATTGGTTGGCCATGTTGTTTTATTGAGTAGGCTCGGGAGTCCTCTCTCGTCCCGCCATGACTTGTGTGTTGAAGACTCATTCCTATTTGCTTCTTCGCTTTGTTTTGGCCTTATACCCTAGGGGCTCCTTTGTGTTGAGTTGTACTACTACATTGCATTTTGAACGTTTGCAACTTTTGGCCTTGAGCCGGATTCACTTGGACTCGTGTTTAAGCCACTTTTTGACTATGTCTTATGCAAAAACCAAACTTGCAATCCTATAGCTTTTGCAACTTGACACACCTTCAAACCCATGGAAGGAACATTCCTTTGAGTGTCCTTGACCAGCTTCACCTCCCTGTATTGAGCATAGGAATGTTCCCATCCCAGGAACTAGATCATCTATTTCACTGACACTCGTTCTTTCAACTGTACTATAGCATTCTTTTATTCTTTTTCTAGCTTAAAGAAAAAGACAAAAAAAATACATATTCCAAAAAAGAATGGGAACGGGACAACATTTCCATATATTGTTGGCAGCTAGAGGCAAATGTGTCACCCTTGAACAAAGCACTCAAAAGAAAGTCTCTCCTCCATTTGGGTGGGATTTAGTTTGACTTAGATATGCTTTAACCTTGTTATTGAGTCAGTTCTCCTCCAGTTGGTTATCTCTTCCAATCATATGGAGAGTTCGTTCGTGCCTCCTACATGACAAGCTTATACAGAGTCATCATATGCTACCACATGGTCATCATTGAGTCATGCTTTTGTTCAAGGGAAGTAAGCCCGAGTCGGCCTCTCTGCGTGTCTCTTGACCTATTTTCAGTTTGCCATCCTTGGTTGTTAGTGTCTTGTCTATCATCACATCAGTTATATTGGTCCTTTACTCTTGCCGGTTTGAGAAGGTCTCCATTAACTTCTAGTTGGCGGGTCTTGTACTTATCGACGATGACATATTGTTTTCAGGACAAGCCTAGAGCCATGCCCTGGCCCTATTTTTATTATTGATAGGTCACCTTGTGCTCAGCATTGATCAGTATCATGGGTCCTTAACTGAGTGGTTTCCCTTGTGTTCGACATCAATTTTCATTATCACACATTGGGATTCGTGTAGTACGTTAGTTTCCATTTGACCCTATTGGTGGATTCCTTGCCTCTGTGTCAGCTTTCATTATTGGTTGGTTCAGAGGGTTTCTATCGTGTGCTAGCTACATCTTGTGTATGCTGGAAACGTGCTTCATTTGGGTTACTACATCTTTTTTCATCCGATTCCTTCCACATTATTATCCTATGGGTTACCCTCGTGCTAGATTGATGAAGGATGCTTTAATGCCTTCCTTCTAGTGGATCTTTCCCTATCGACTACGACTCATTGCTCTGGGGCAAAGGTGTAGAGTCCATTTGTTAGTACCTTGGTGTTTGCAGTCATCAATGGCAGATCCTTCGCTATCAGCAGAGGGAAACCATCATTGTCTCTTGATTGATAGATTCTTCCAGGTGTTCGACTTCAGCTCATCTATTCACACTTGTTAGATTGTACTAGGTAACTTGACTCTCATTATAATTTTCGGTGAGTAGTCTCGTGTTTGTTAACAGTATACATCAATGACAGGTAATCAAATGATTTCTCACATGGTCGACTTCAGATCATTTATTCCCATTGTGTAGAAATGTACCACAATGGTCGATGAAGACCTTAGGTTGCATCAACATTCTTTGGTTCGTTTGTCAGTTGCTCCTGTTGCTGGTGTCACACGGAATGAGTTATATTTGCGGACAAATCCAACCTTCCTAGGAGTCTAAGACTCTCTAATGACAAACAAACCAAACAAGAGCTATCCTTCTCTAGATACACATCATTCTATGAGAATTCAAATATTTTCGATCTTACCTTAGGTCCCACGCTTGTTGTAGCAGTCCAGCCTTGCTGATCCAGATGAGCTCCTCCTTCACTTTCAGACCTGCATACACTAACAAAGCAAACGATTACATAGCATCTGAATATTCATTATAAAAAAAAGCATATCTATCATATTGACCAAGGAATACATGAAATAATTCATTAACAAATCATTGAGAAGAATGGACTTATTTGTATTAAATAATCAAAGGAACCATTACAACCTGAGCCTTGGTGTGGTGCAAGCTCCTTCCAGGGTCCAGCAAAGTTTTCCTTTACTTTGATAAGCTCACCCACTTCCAAATGAAACAAGAAAGGATGGTAATCTCTCCTCACAAGCTTCTACAAGGAAGTCCTAATTCCAGCAGCATCTACCCTTTGGAAAGTTCAGCTTTCAACCTCCCCTCCTCTGGCCCAATGCCTGTATTTATAGTGTTCTAGAGGAATTTATTCAGGTCCAACATCAATGGGATACTCCCTCTTTTGGATGGGGTAGCTCCTCTCTTGATGGGATAAGCTCCTCTATCATAGGGGTGCATGAACCATCTGGAGGCGCTCAATACACGTCAAGAACTCTTCTAGAAGGCTCTAGAAGTGACCACAAGTAACTTTTTAAAGATGAAACTTGCGCCTTTTGACCTTTACAGGGGTACGCACCCTAGCTTTAGTATACAGAGCGTATTACTATGCAGGTCTAATGTATTTGGAGTGCGTACACGCAGGCAAGGTAGAGAGAACCTGCGTACCCAGAGATAAACATGTTTTCAAGTGACTTTTTCTCTCTTTGAAGTTTTGACATGAAGAGCAGAGGTATGGGGCTTGACAAAGAGGACAATGTGGCTATTGATGAGGCCACATAAACTGCGGATAGTCAAGGTGACAAAATTCAGTGTAACAGATTGCCCCCTAAAGTACGAAGCCTGTAATAGATAAGGGTGTTAAGTCATATAAGAAGGGTGAAGTGCTTTATCATTTCGAGGATCATCTTGTGGATAGCCCGTTTGGAACCTGCAATTTTCAACACAAAATACATGTAAAATATCATATCATACTGAGGTAGGCATTCCCATACTCAGATTAAAACTTT
>APFE031725067.1:51257-63553 GCA_000404065.3 Pinus taeda
TGCACTGAGAATGGAATTCAAATGCAACATACTGTTCCATATACTCCACAACAAAATGGTGTAGCTGAAAGGAAGAATCGCACCTTAAAGGAAATGGCTAATTGCATGCTTCAATCTAAAGGACTTAGTCTTAATTTTTGGGCAGAAGCAATTAACTGTGCAAATTACATAATAAATCGCACTCCTACTAAGGTTTTAAAGAATATTACTCTAGAAGAAGCATGGAGCTCAATGAAACCAGATGTAAGTCACTTTCGTGTTTTTGGAAGTGAAGCATGGGCCTATATTCCAGATGAGAAACATAAAGCTTTATAACCTAAAAGTGAAAAATTTATTTTTGTTGGATATTCTGAAGATGTCAAAGGATATAGACTTATTCCACTTAAGTCCAAAAATTTTATCATTAGAAGAGATGTAAAGTTTGCTGAAAATATATCGGCCTACAAGCCTAGTTCGACGGATGTGCCACCTCTCTCTATCCCTTCTACTTCTGAAAATATTTCTTCTTTAGATGATGACATCGAGGATGACAATTCTCCCCCACCTTCTCATGATCCTCCTTCAGCTCCTCAGCTTCCAAAATGGGTCTGTGCTACTTGGGATGCAATAGGTGCTCTTGCAGGTGATCCTATAGATCAACGACGTACACATTCTCAGTTCGATAGAGCCTCTTCTTTACTGGCTCTAGCTTCAGCAAATTATGATTCGGACACCTTTGCAGAAGCTTCAGGCCATCCAGATTGGGACATAGCTATGAATGAAGAATAACATTCATTATTGGCAAATGATACATGGGATCTTGTTCCTCTTCCAAAGGGACGAAAACTTGTTAGATGCAAATGGGTTTACAGAACCAAATATGGACTAGATGGAAAAGTTGATAAACATAAAGCTCGTCTTGTTGCTAAGGGCTTTTCACAAGTTGAAGGTATTGACTATACTGAAACCTTCTCCCCTATTGCCAAAATGAACTCTATCTGCCTTGTTCTTTCCCTTGCTGCCTCTTTCAAATAGGAAGTCCATCAAATGGATGTTAAATCTTCCTTCTTGCATTGGGACTTGCATGAATAAATCTATATGGAACAACATACTATCTTTATACAAACTAACTCCAGCCTTTTATGTCGGCTTAAGAAATCCTTTATGGTCTCAAGCAAGCCCCTCGGGCTTGGTATGCCAAAATGGATAGATTTCTTTTCGAAACTAGCCTTTCTAGTTGTCATTCTGACAATACTGTCTACACCAAGAAAGTGGGCAAGTCTCTTATCATTCTTGTTCTTTATGTTGATGATCTTATCCTCACTGGTAGTGATCCCAACCTTATCAACCATGTGAAGTCCAGCCTTAAAAAGAAGTATGAAATGACAGACTTAGGACACTTGCATTATTTTCTTGGTCTTCAAGTCTTGCAATCCAAGGAAGGTATTTCCCTTTCCCAATCCAAGTATGCCTGTGATCTTCTACGCTATTTTCACATGGAAGACTGTAAGCCAGCTCCTTCTCCCTTTTAGTCTGGAGCCAAACTTTCACTCACTTGTACTTCCCCTGAAGTTGATGCTACCTTATACTGTCAACTTGTAGGAAAACTTTTGTATCTAACCCATACTCGTCCTAACCTTTCCTTTGTTGTTGGCCTTGTTGCTCGGTTTATGCAAAACCCACGTGAAAGTCATTGGAAAGCAGCTAAAAGAATACTTCATTATGCTCAAGGTACAGTTCAGTTTGGAATTCATTACAGTGCCGAAGCATCTCCTCTATTGGTTGGTTTCACTGATTCCGATTGGGCTGGTGACCCTGATGATCAGAAGTCCACTACAAGTTATGTGTTCACTCTTGGTTTAGGACCTATTACATGGGCTTGCAAGAAACAAAGTGCCATTTCTCTTTCTTCAGCAGAAGTAGAGTATCGTGGTGCCATAGAAGCTAGTAAGGAAGCCTTGTGGCTTTGTCAGATCCTGTCAAAGTTTGGCTTTCAGCAGCAACATCCGACTCCACTTTGGTGTGATAATCAAAGTTCCGTTCAACTATGCAAAGATCCAGTCCAACATCAGCGCAAAAAACACATTGAACTGCACATGCACTTCATCATAAAGCTCATTCACGACCATGTTCTTGAAGTGCAATATTATTCAACGGATGATCAAGTTGAAGACATCTTTACAAAGGCTCTCACAGAGGCGAAGTTTACTAAACTTCGATTTATAGTTGGAGTTCAAGAAGTTGTCACTAAGGGAGGAAACACTCTAGTGGCTCCTTCCTTCTCCTATTGTGTCATATTTGTACATCCTTCAATCCTATCCCAAGTTGTTCTTAAGGGGGGATGTTAGGATATTCCGACAAATAGGAAATAGTTAAGTATAACTTGGTCTAGTGTAGAGCTAGGTAAAGTGTGTTTCTTTACTATGTCCTTTTGTAACTTACAATCTGACGGTCACGATATGTAGTGATCCGACGGTTCATTCTCTCCTTGGTATTACCGACACTTGATCTGTGGATTAACACCCGATTGGTCGATGATCTCTATTTAAAGAGCATGGAGGGTCATTTGTAGGGTAACCGTTCATGAGAGAAGCTTATGTATTTTTTCATTCTTTTATTAATAAATTGCCTGAAGTGGCCGTGTTGGCTTAGGCCGTGGACTGTTTCCCTCTAAGAGCGTTTTAACCACATCAACTATACTGTTGTATTGATCTGTGATCTGTTTGTGAGTGGTGTCCTTTGGTGTTATGTCTGAGGAACTTACCCTGTAAATTCCTACAATCATGGTAATTTTTTTGTTTAAGGAAAACAATAAGATAAGGCCATAATTTTTTCATTGCAGGTAAAAACCTATTTCCATCATTCACTGCATCTACTAAATTTATGTTGTCTTAAAGAGTGTAAAAGGAAGTTTGTTTTTCTACCCTCTCAATGGGTTCTCTAGATTTTGTTTCATTTTTAGTGCTTCCTCCATCATAACAAGTGTATCCATCTCATTCTCAACTAGAGCCAATTATACCAAGCATTCCTCTTATGCATTTGAACCTAGGAGTTGAATAGATGCAGTCAAGCATGAACTTCAACACTTCCCTCCGACTGTTTAAATCTTCTTCTATCATCCAATGCCAACAAAACATGTTGCCGATGATCCAAAGTTGCATCACCTTCACCGAATCCACATTTGTTGTCCTCATTAACATTTGTATTTAGAGAAAAATTATTGTCTCTGTAACTAGAACCAAATGATATTCTTGAAGACACTACATAAGATCCTGACATAAGCTCTTGGTTCCTCTCTTTCATGTGTTGAATCTCATATTTAATATGTGATCTATGCTACAAATATTCTTGAGTTATTGAATGTGTTTCATGCCTTGATGTCTTCACAATTTCATCCAAATTCTTCAATATATGAACTGTCAAATCTAGATTTTGATGCCGTACAAGTACCTCAAGTTCTAATGAAATGGAATGTGTCTTACCCATGTAGATAGATATCAATGAATAATCCTATAATTGCAGTCTAGAGTTTATGGTATCAAAGCATAGAAAGTCTCACACCAAATAATTCAATAATCATGTTTGGATCATTTTCATCAAATTTGATTAAAATATTAGCATATTGGCAAGGTTGACTTTGTGTAGAATCCAATTTGGTAATTGTGCTATGAAATCCTAGACCAAATGATGATATTACTAGTGTATTCATCAAGGCTGCTCTATTGTGAAGAATGTACTAAATACGTGATTTCAATGGACCTCCAAGTACTATTGGGCATCTCTATTTGATAATTCTTGACTTTGAAATTGCAATCTTCTCTAGAGAATATCCTAAGGCATTCATATGCTCTTTTCCAAATGTTGTGAAATAGTTGTAGCAAGCCCTTCACTACATATAACATTAGTGGCATCATGTGCTCCACCAAGACTAGCCTATATCACTGAAAAATCTACTTGTTCATGAGCAAAGTACTTAAGAGCCGATGTTGTCAAAACCTCAAAGTCATTGATAGATAAATGCTCATTTTGTAATGCTTCGATTATAATATCCCACACACCTTGAAAGACTTTTGGAGAGCCTCTACAACTATAATGTCGTCCTTTATTCTAGTGACTATGCGTTCTCGGATAGGTGAAGATATGGACTTGTATAAACACTAAAAAAATACTGTTGTTCTTGCAAAACGTTACTAATAAATGCACTTTTTGATCCTTTTTACTTTAGTGCCAACAACATGCACACCTATGATGTCAAGACTATCATCGTGTCAATTTGATGTATGTGGTTGCCGAGAACAATATCTATGGCAATTCATGGTTGTTGCTAGGCATGATTAAGCAACCTCATTATTCCGAACATTTGGTAACCATGGGAAAGACTTAATTTTTTCTCAATCTGACCTTCTTGGCAACATCTGAAATCATAAGTTGATTTGACTTGTGGCTGGTTGGACCTACATATGTATCTAAAGATGATGATATACTAAATGCCTGTTGATTCAATAGTATCAACTTTCTTTAAGAACAACACCTGATGAAGGCAAACTTTTGGGTCTGATTACAACTTTGTCCAAACCCTTGACATATACATACATGATTGAGTCAGGGTGAATGTGTACTATATGCTTTCACTAGCTTCCTAAATTAAAGTACTTGCATGCAATTGATGTGAAATGATGGATATGAATTTTGACATTCATATAGGTTCAAGAATAAAGGAATGAAACATTGAAGAATAATGCATAAAACTTAGACAAATAGAAAAACCTATCATAACGATGGTTTGTTTGTGAATTGCATCCGATAATGATACGATTTAAGTAATGCACAAACACATCAATGAAAATTTGGAAAAGTAAGGGGGACCCTAAATTTAAATGTACAGGGTGAAAATATCTGGGGTGTGTTATAGCTGCTACACAACAATCTTAAAGGAAAAATATGTCTAAGGAGAAATAGTTCGATGCCTAAAATCCATCTAGGTAATGAAAGGAAGTTCCTCAATATAGAAATGATTTGTCTTAATATCACCCCTCATCCACTCACGGTTGTATTGGAAACCAGGAAATGGTAATGATATCAATATTTGGACAAATAAGAATATGGACCAATGGGCTCTTGAGCGATTTCTTGAATTCCCTTCACTACCATAATATTTTTTTGCTCAAAGTAAATTTACATTGGCTAGCATCTCCAATCGAGATGAACATGGAAATTAGATGAATTGAAACTTAAGGAATGTTCCACCAAATCTCTAGCACTTGGTTGCCAAGCTCCATGAATGACTGATAGGTTATGTACCTTAGAGAAAGGATGATGAAGATCAAATCGGTAGGAATGCTTTAAATTATTCAGTTGAGGAAGGCTATGTGGCTTTACTCTTTCAACCCAACGTGCTTCCAATGCTCAACATTTGGCAAAAAGTATGGAAGGTTAATGCTAATCCAAAGGTGAATTCCTTCAGTTGGCTCCTTTCACATAAGAAAATATTGATAGTTGAGAACCTTCGAAAGAGAGTCATGCATGGCCCCTCAAGATGCTCTCTTTGCAAGAAGCAAGTGGAAGATATCTCTCATATCTTTTGGAATGTGAATATACAAAAAGGTATGGATGGAGGAAACATGTCCTCTCCACAACAGGGTCAAATGGCCTTCTATTTTACAAGAATTCTTGTCCTCTTGGGATTTTTTTTTGGAAAGTTTGGCTTGCTAGGAATAATTTAATTTTTAATAACAAGCTTACTCCTCCCTAAATTACTGCAATTGAAGTATTATTATTGTGTGCCAAATTTGAAGCTCAAAAGTGGGATTGTAGCTCCCCTATGAAAGAGTTTGATCAATCAGGGGAAGTATGACTTAGTTTATTGGTAGGTATGGATAACAACCAATAAAATATTGGTTGGAATCAAGAAAATATGGGAGAACGCTAGAACATTATAATGACAACTGTAGAATTCAGAACTTGGAAGAATAGTAGACAAGGTTGGATTCTTTATGAGTTTAAGCTTCTGTGATTCATATTAGCTTGATGAAGTTAATTCATATAGATCACATTGAAAGATTTTTGGGTCAACGTTTCAAACAAGCCAGTGTGGTTCATCATCAAGACCTAGATGAGAAATCTAATAAAGTCTAAGGGATTAAATAGGGTAAAAATAAAAAATCGAAAGACAAACCTACAAGGTCAAACACCGAAATCAAATGTTAGAGAAAGTTAAGAAGAAAACATTACTTCCATATATATATTGATAAAAATAATTACAATAATGATTAATATTTTCATATAGTGATAATAATAACCTAAAATATTATTAAAATACATTAATAATTATAATAAGATATTAATTAGGCTCGAATGGCTTTGTGGTGGAGGATACATGCCTTCAGTCTCTGTAGGCACAAGACAGGTGGCCCACGTTAAAGGCAGTTGTCATTTTTCTTCCCCGAAATTTTTCCCTATTGAGATTTTTTAGGATGCTTCTTGGAGTTATTTATTTTCGGTCAGTTTAGGGTTACAGTGATATAGGTGGATATTGGTGTCCACCCACCTATTCCAGTTAGAACTCTAGTCGATTTCATCGTTTCCTTGATTATAGCAACATTTATTAATTTTTAGCAGTTTTTCGGTTCCTAAACGTGCGAAGATGTTTTGACCCCCTAAACGACATTTTTTTTAGGTTTGCAGCAGAGATCTTCCTAACAAGGTTTCACACGCCCCAAATGAAGATCATATGACCATGTTACAATCCTAGGAAGTTGGCTACGACCCACAAACTCTTTGTGTTCCATCTCCTAGGGTTATGGTTTTGGTTGTTTAGGGTTACCCTTTGTTGTTTAATAATAAAAAGGCCCTTGAGCCTCATTATAACACATTTTAGAGGCACGTAGCTGCCACATCTCTTCTCAGAGATAAGCTAGCATCATTTGAGATAGTTTATTCCCATTCTGTATGTAAGCATCTTTGAGTTCTTTGATATTAATGAAATGAAGATTTATTCCTACTGCATCTTCGTTTTTGTGTTTATGTTTATGTCTGGATTTTGTTGCATTCCTGCATAAGTCTGGACCAATGGTATCAGAGTGGTATGCTCTTTTTCTATTTTTCTTTGCATGTCCCCAATAAAGTTGGGGTATAAGGAGTTAGGGCTCGAATTGGTTGAACCTTTGCAAGAACAACCTCACAAACCCCGATGACCACCCATGGTAGAAGAGAAGAAATACGAGGGAGTAGGAGATCCTTTCAAAATGTTTCTCGAAGAAGCCCTCGAGCGACAGAGGAATGCGATGATAGATAAATTTGACCAGATCCTTCGGAGGATGCCCACAGGTGACACATCTTCATCCGACAGCCACTCTAGAGGCACCACTCCCTTCAAGGTAAAAGTTAACTTTGACATTCCCATATTTGAAGGCCAGATAGATGCAGATACCATAGATAGATGGTTAAATTTGTTGGAAGGATATTTTTCGGTTCATGATTTTTCCAATTGGGAAAATATTACTTTTTCACTCCTTTAGTTTGCCCCCATGTCAAGGACTGGAGGGAAACCTACAATGAATAAAGGGACGAGAGAGAACCCTCACTATTTTCAGCCACACCCACTTGGAATTCTTTATGAGATGCCATCAAGGAACAATATTACCTCATGGGGAGCTATGAGGACAAGTACATACAATGGACTATGTTGCGGCAACAAAGGGATCAAGATGTGCATGAGTTGATGAATCTTTTCCATACCCTATGCAAAAAGTTGGTTGTTAAATATTCTAAGAAACATCTAGTGCTAAATTACCATGATTGCTTACACAAATACATTAAGGAGGAAATGGAGTTCCTAGACATCTTGCATTTGAACTATGAACAAAAAGGGTTTCCCTTTGTTTTTCAATAATAAAAAGGCCCTTGAGCCTCATTATAACACAGTTCAGAGGCATGTTGCCGCTACATCTCCTCTCAAAGATAAGCTACCATCGCCCGAGTTAGTTTATTTCCATTATGTATGTAAACATCTTTCAATTCTTTGATATTAATGAAACAAAGATTTATTTCTGTTGCATCTCTGTGTTTATGTTTATATTCTATTGCATTCCTGCATAAGTCCAGATCATTCATGGTTAGGTTTGAGTAGATGCCTTGTAACTTTAAGGTTAGTATCTCGGGTAGGTTCTGGGTGCACTCACTTTCGAAGGGTGTTTTGTTCTTTTCCCTTGTTGGGATGTAGACTAAAGAAACTAATAGTTAGGGTTAGGGGTTCTGATTTCATGATGGAGAATATTGTTGATTATTCCCCAAATATGTTGGATTTGGTGTCCATCTGATGGTCTCCTCCACATTAGATGATGGGTTTGGAGGAGGGAGGGACATCTGGCACCCTATACCCATGGACAAAGGACGAGGTTCCATCTGGCCTCTAAGGAGGTGGGAATTTTTCTTCCCTTTTGTTTTCTGAAGAGTTTTTTGCTAGTATTGCTCCTTTCATCTCTTTTCACCATGCTTCACTTGAAGGGGTTCTTCTAGTGCGTCATTTTTCCAAGATAAATTTGAGATCCTCCCTAAATGGTTTTGTTTCTGGGATCCAGGTGCTTCATTCCCAAGCTGGGTCGGTTAATTTCCCTTTTCAGGGGGTTTTTTCTAGTAATATATTGATTGGAAGGTCATGTGGTGGTTTTGATTTCTTACTCCCTGATAACCCATTTGAGCTAGGGTTTTTGTTTGAGGAAGTTTTCCAGGAGGGGGTTTTGACTCAAGAAGTTTCTGCCTCTTTTATTGAGAACCAAATTGGTGTTGGTGTTAGTGTGGTTGGGCTTCAGAAAGTTTGTTGGGAATAACAAAGGATTTCTGCTAGGCGATTTCGTTAGGTAATGTTTTGGTCTCCGAAGATGTGGGTAGAGAGGTGGGGGTTTCAGACTTTACCAAGGAACTAGAGAATGTGGCAGGATCGAAGGCCATTCCCTTAGTAGATACATGAGGTGGTTCACATCAAGGTGATATCACCAAAAAGGTTGTCCAAAAGGTAAAGTACACCAAGGTTAGGGAGGAGGTGAAGAAATTAACTCTTGGGGTCAGTTTGCTTCTTGATGATATAATTGAGACTGTTGGAAAATTTTTGGTTGGGAGAGTTGGGGGTCGTAAGTATTCGATGGAAATATGGAAGCTTTGAGTTAAGGAAGGATGGGGAAAAGTTCTATCTGCTCATCTGGTGGTTAGCACTATAACTAGAGGATGGTTCATGCTTCATTTCAGTTCAAACGCTAAAGGTAACTGGGTTCTTACTTGATTTTAGAATATTGAGGCTACCCCCATTTTACTCAAGAGATGGTCTCTACTAGCTGACCTGGATAGGGTACAACTAGGTGTTAGTTTGGTCTTGGTTCGCATGCAAAGATTTCTTATATAGCTTTGGATGGAAGACGTCTTGAGGTTTATACCTAATGTGCTTGGGACATTTCTGGACTATGATAAGTCCTTTATGGAGTGTAGTAATATGGCATATGCTAGAGTCCTAGTCAATCTAGACACAAGGGAGGGATTTGTGGCCAATTTGGATATGAAATATCGAGATTTTTCTCATTGATAGTTATTGTACTATGAAGGGGCATCGTTCAGATGTAGAAGTTGTCATGAAGTAGGGCATGTTTTAAAGGATTCCCCCCTACCATGTTAAGGGAAAAGTGGGAAGAAGGTGCCATGTAGTGTCTCTTTAGAAGTGCCATAGTTTGATCCTGGTGTTTTCAAGGGGGATGGGGTCGACATACCAGAGAAATTGTGTTGAGAGGATGCAGGTCAGATGGAAGAAGGTACTCTGCCTATAGTAGCTCAGGATCTACTTTTTTTCCCAGGAAGAAAAATCATAATTTCCATTAACATAGAAAATTACATGTTGTAAATGCCATAGGCACATGCTGTAAAGTGACCATGGTCAGATATGAACTATTGCAAAACTGATATAAAAACCTACAAAAAACCTTGACCAGGTATATTGATAGTGTTCATATACAATATTATTTAGATATCCAAAATTGATTCATAAAAATTAACACAAAAGGATGCTGGATCTAGGGCCTGTCTGCCCTTTGTATATCCTGGTCCATATAAGGTCTATGGTAGTACTGGTAGATCTGTGCAGGAGTATGCTCTCTGATTGGCCATTCTCCTCGAGGATGATGTGTTGCCGCTTTTGATAGCCTATCCACAGATGCATTGTGTTCCCTGTAGATATGAGTACAAGAAACAAGATCAAATTATGATTTTAGAAATAATACATCATCCAAAATTGTTCTAAGTGTATATGCATGGCAGATGTAGTGGAATTGAACCAGTTTATGACAATCTTTGAGTCCCCAAATATTTTTAGTTGTCAGCAATTTTTGAAAATAGGAAAATGTAAGAGATGGCAGAGGGTAATGAGCTTTGCAAAATTGTTAGTGCCATCTCCGGGTCCCAGGCAAATGTGGAAAAATGTGTTTCAGATATGTGTAGTATGATGCCTCCACTACATCCTTGTTCTTGTGTTGCTCCATCGAAATAGGCCCAAGGTTTCTCTTTATCAATGAATTTTAGAATAATATTCCTTGTCCGAGTAACCTGTGCCTCTTCTGGTATTTCTACGTAGCTCTTACAGATCTTTGGAACAGTCTAGGTCCAAACAATTTGTTTGCCTTGGAAGAAAATACTGTTTCTGCGAATCCATATGTGATAGGACACTATCAGAGGCAAGTTCCTAGCTTTTGGGTGTGTTGTAGAATCCCACCATTTGTTCTAGGCCGAAATCATGTCCTCCCCGGTCCATGTGATTGGTATAGTAAGAATCTGTAAGGCCTGTGTCCAGACTTGTTGAGTAGTGGGGCAAGTGAGGAATAGGTGGTTGGTTGTTTCCTCCTCTGCTCTGTAAAGAACACACCATGTAGGTCCCGGGAATGCCCGTTTCTTGATATTTGTTCCTGTCGGGGTTTTGTCTGAAATGATATTACACATAAGTAATCGGGATCGAGGAGGAGCATGTATCTTCTAGATATTCTACCACCAACTTTTCAATAATTCTGGTTTGTGTCTTGCATGTTATTATTGAATATTCGTTCTTTGGGGTATAGGTCCCATGATGTGCCAATCCCCAAAGCAACTCATCCGGATCGTCCCTTAATCTCACATGGGATTTAGTTAAGGCCATTAGGTAGGTCCTCCACTCCGAGTGCCACTAAGCAGGAATATCCAAAGCCGTCCCTGATAACCAAGCTTGCTAGTATATTGTTGAATTGTGAGGGTCCCCAATTTGAGCTATGTTGGCAATATCCAATTGTTTAAGGATGGAAATCAGGTCTGGTGGGAAGAGATGGGCGTTCCTGCATCCAATCCATGGGTCAATCCCAATATGGGCCGACCCTCCATTACCAATCCTCCATATGAGTCCCCTTCTAATGATGGGGAGGGTATTTATTGCAACCCTCCAAATTACTGATATACCCTTCCTGTTCCAAGATGGTAGTCTTAGCCAATCCAACATTGAGTTCGACCAAATGCATTTGTATGAGATCACCTCCAACCATAGACTCCTGTGTTTCAGGACCAACCATCCAAGTTTGGCTGCAAGTGCTTGTGCAAAGACAGATAGGTTTTTTAATCCCCAGCCTCCCCATTTTTTGGGGATAACACTGCTGCTCCATTTGACCCAAGCATAGAGTTCCCCCTCCTTATGTCCCTTCCATGAGAATTGGTAGCATATTCTCTGTATGCTTTGTATAATTCCTTGAGGAATCCAGGCTAGAGACATCCAATAAACCAGTGTGGCTTCAAGTATTGATTTGATAAGCACCAGTATGCCAACCTTGGATAGTATTCGATGGCTCCATATGTTTAATCTTCTTTCCACCTTGGCAATCAACCATGTCCAGTCTATAATTTTGTAGCCATATGAATTTATCCTAAATCCCAAGTATTTCAATCCATCCTCCAATGCCTGATTTTAAAAAGGGAAGTTTTGAAGAGCAAGGTTGGTTACCTGTTGAGTACATTCTGATAAGGATATAGTGGATTTGACCTGATTAATTTCCATCCCTGTGGCAGAGCTGAATAACCTCAGTATCCCGTGAGTGTGGCGATGTCCTGAATGCCCCCATCAAGAAATATGAGGATGTCATCAAAAAAGAGAAGATGTGTTATTATGCATTGATCCATTAGCTTGAGGCCCTTGAGCCACCCCTCACGCTTCTCCAATGCAATATTTCTGCTGAGGCCTTCCATGACCAATAAGAATAGCAATGGGGATAAGGGACATCCTTATCTGAGTCCCCGCTCTGCTCGGAAGGAGTGGGAGGCTGATC
>APFE031725067.1:63563-80815 GCA_000404065.3 Pinus taeda
TTAGTCTATACCCAACCTGCGTATATGTGTTAAAACACTTGAAAAAATTAAATTTCCTTAACTATGGGTAGAGATCATAGGTTTTACCTGTTGATTACCTATTAGTGCCCGTGGCCTAACTGTTCCCAACTGTTTCCCAACTAAAAAACTAATTTGGGAGAAGGATAAAAAGACTTCAATGGGAAGGCCTTAAGGAGGAGAGAAGAGATAGAATTACTATACCAAGATTATCCCCTGATAAAGTCTAAAGAATCCCTATGGTTCAAGCACTTCCCCAAGTTTAGGAAACCCTTCTTTCCTTGAGTTTTGATGTTCTCTCATATGCTTGGAGATATCATGGTATTGGTTATGGAAGGAAGCTGTTGAAGACTGGGACTGGACGGACCTGGAGGATGGGTCCACTTGGAGCTGGAAGAGGAAGACTAAGATGAACTCTTTCCATGTTTTTATTATAGTTTTCTACAATAAAGGAAATGTTGTCTTGTTCCCGATATCAACTTTGTCTATGCATATGATTTTATTTTTATGGTTTATATCTGAATGACTATTTCGATGTATAACTAACCATCTATATACATGATATAAAGTTGTTCTCACTATAATGCTTTATCTATATGCTGCTATGTGTATTCAAATTGGTTTATTTGTAGGTTCGAAGATCATTAGGAGTTGGAGAGGGTTTGAACTCTAGCTAGAACTACCCAAACGAAGGACATCTAGGTATGTTCATCCTTGCATAGTTAGTTTGTTTAAGCATGTTGTCTAAGTTGAATGCTTGTTTCTTGTTCTAGAGTACTCTTGCTCTGCTAGGGTTCTGACCCAAAGCCCTAGGGGACTTATTCCCTCAACACCATCATTAATTCATAGCTTCGACAATTGCACTCATCATGGCCTACAGACTTACAAAAATTGCAAAATAGTTGTTGGGGGGTCTGCATGAACTTTTGTAAAAAATGGCAATTGTCTGTTGAGTGTTTTCCTCTTAATTGGCAGATAGTGCACCATGGCACTACACCATTGCTTAATGCAGTGGTATTTTCTGGCTTCAAGGTGATAGGACCTCCCTTGATTAGATAGTTCTAATATACTGGGCAATGATCCTTGTCATGACCATTTCCCTTGCATTTTAGGCACCATACTTCAGAAGGAGTTTCATTTTGGATCTATTTCCCCTTTTTGAGATTCTGAAACTCCATATGAAGGTTAGCCAACTGCGATTGAATCTGCTACACTCCCAGATCTGTATCTTGAATAGGCAAAGCCTCCAAATTCATAGCAATTTCCAGTGCTTCAGCCTGTGATCCAACCTTCTATTATGACAATGGTAATCTCAAATGAGGTAACAACGAAGAAATATACTAATCCTTAAGTTTCTCATCTGAGATCTATAGATTAGGCTATTGTTATATAGATTTCAACCTTTGATCAAAATCCCATGCAGATTCATTCACTTTCTATTTAATTTCTTTGACCTCAGTCACAGACTAGACTTGAGACTTAGGCTTTCTGAATTCATTATTCAATGCACTTTTGTGTCTTTCAATGATGTAGCTAGATGATTCGTAATGTACTTAATATACCAACTCAACGCCCTGTCTTGTAATGTTGTGACTAGCTGCACTTTCTTCATATCGTCATTCATTATCTACTATGAATTCCACACAACATCTGCTAAAAACCAGAATTGATCAGGGTCTTATGTCCCTAGACCCTTCAATATAGGCATCTTCATAGTGTTTTCCATACTGAATAGTGGAGCCCCGGTGGAGGCGAAAGCGTAGGAGTGTGAGGTGGAGGTGATGGCAGAGGTGGAGTGGATGGATGTGGTTTTCCTGCACTACCCTGATCTACCGACTCCGGCGCACATCGAGGCTTCTTCGGACTATCAATGTTTTCTTCACTATTAGATGCTCCCAAGAGAGGAATGTAATTCACAATTGTAACTAGATATTTTCTGAACAGTTTCCCACTTTGTGTACCTCCCGTTGAGACTCTCCCAAACATGAATTTAGTGGCATAACCCATTTCTCATACAATATAATTTTAATCTAGGTTTTCAGAGACTTTAAATACTTACCTCTTGGTCATTTCCAAAACTGGTGTTCAGCTTTGCTATAACTGGCAGACGTATCAATCGTGAACTTAGTAATAAATCCACCCAAAATACTATCTTCACAACCTTGTTTTCTGATCCTTCCAGGAACTTCACTAACTCTAGGTCCACACAATAGGGTTATCCAACTTTCAGGTAGGTTGGCCATCTGCCTATTTAGCCAACCATTCGTATAATTCACACAAAAAAGAGCAGAAGAAAACTTTGTGTTCCTCTGTATAAAGATATCTCTGCAACCACTCTTCTTTCGATAGGTGCAGATTCTTGTTCTCTTAGGCTGCAAACTCATGCAACTTCCGATCTATCCAATTTTCAACCTCCTTATTAGTCGATATTCACTTATGCCACAACACGCATCCCTCAAATAGATCCTAGTCCCATCAATGGAACCATTTGTTGGCTTGAGAGGGCTTAGACCTAGGTTAAGAGTTAGATGGGATAACCAACAAAACCCTAAACTACTGGCTCTTTCGGCAACAACATTTGTAGCGCAAGCTACAGGCTCACCTGAGGTAGTATCGGGGGATGCTAGAACTAGGTTTTTGCATCCAGAGAGCTATGTGATGTGTTTTCTACAGATCTAGGGCTTATCATGACCTTCACGAACCCTAACCCTTAAAACCCAAAACTTATAGTAAATGATAGTAAATAGACTTATATCCTTTGTTGATTGCACTAAACATTCATACCACCATATAAATAAACAGATTTATGTCTTCGTGAATCTATTAAGTACTTTCCCTAATTAAATGCATTCAACAGATCAAAATTATAGTAAATTCAAAGATAAAATAGCGATACATAGATAATTATTCAAAATAAGCCTTTTATTAAGCTTCATATCTTCAATTACAACTTCTTCCAACCCTGCGCATATAGTTGCAGGGGCCTGCGCACTCAGCTGCAGACTTACCAAGGTCTCGGTGCACACAGATGTAGGAGCCTTCCACTTCGCCCAAGTACAGAATAGGTAAGAACACACTCAACTCATGCACTACTATTTCTTGGCTATCTTATGACTCTTCTATGACTTCCTTTTATATTCTTCTTCATTACAATACCATCGTCTGCAAACCATGGACCGGTCTCAAAACAAATTGAATTCTAACAAAATAAGGGGCTTTGTCCTCCCTAAAGCCCCTTTGACTCCTATCGACCTATGCTACTCACACTTCGCTCCTAAAAATGCAGAGACTTTACAATATTTAACAAAACATCTCAAAATTGGACCCAGGGGACCCCATCCCAACACTACCCCACCTTCTTAGGATTTCAATGCAGATTTGGACTACCAGCCTGATGGTTGTCATGTCATATTATCTTCTCACTCTTTATCCTTTGATTCCTTTGATCCTTTGGATTTTGGTATGTTGTGTACATCTGTTATGGATTCCACATGTGATGTTCACGAGGATCAAGTTTTGGATGGAGTTGGTGTTGAACAACCAATCTGCTCTATTATTTTTTTATGAGTATGTGCGGAAGTCTAGAAAATAATTTGTGGTGAAGTATGACCTCCTTCAATCTGCACCTCATCCACTTTATCCTGACATCTTCCATGATTCTGCCATTTCTTGTTCCATATAGTGAAAATTCATTTTTGGATGTTGTCATTTTTTATCATTCATAGAACACGTGGGATGTTAGTCTTTCATTTGATTGTGGAGAGGACAAATATATCTTCCATGATCCAACCAATCTCTCATCTTACCTATTTGGAATCACAGAGGATGAAATTTCTTGTTTTTCATTACCCCCTCTTTATGATTCGTCAAATCATGAGGATGTCGTTATCCATATTGAATTATCTAATCGTGGCTATTGTGATCATTTCACTCATTCATCTAATCACGATTCTGAATTTCCAACCATTGATATTTCTAAGCTACTGTATTTGATGATCCATCTTCTGATGAAGTGGAATCTCCTCAAGATGTCAAGGCACTTTAGCTTGAGCTGATGGTTATGCGAGGTTCTCATAGCCTTGAGGTTAGTTCCACTTCTGATCAGAAATATTTTGAATCTATCGAGGCTCCTCATCACTCTATTGTTCACATTGAAGATCAATATATTTCACATTTTTTGCATCCTCCATTAGAATTAGATGATCCTATTTCTTATACATTGGAGGAATCATACGTAGGAAGAACTGTTGCAAAATGAAATTTTTCTTATTTCTTTACATTTGTTAGTTTTTCAAGTTCGAAGGTGTGTACATGTTTGTCTTCCACATGAAATGTGACAGGACACCATGATACATCCATAGAGTGCCTTTCATGTTCTTTCAATTGTTTATTTTATGTGGATGCATTGAAGTTTTAAACATATTGGTTTGCATTGTTTTATCTTTCTTGTCTATTGGTATGCCTGAATATCTTTCTGGTCAATCATGCTATCGCCTGCATGGTTCAACCAATGTGATGGTAACTACATTGGAAGTATCACTTCATGTGAGTTGGCATATGCTCTGCTTAGTTTAGAAGTAGTAGTGTTTTCTTTCTTGTTTTGTTTCTTGATTTTCTTACTTTATTTTTCTTTGTCTTGCTCCTTTCCTTTGTTTTTTTTGCACCTGTAGGTTAGTTTTCACATGAAACCGTGTTTGGCTTCTTAGACAAGCAGGGTGAAATCAAAGAGGAACTTGTACATCTATCAACACTTGGTTATCTGTCTATTCCCTCTCTTATGAGAATCTTGAATTTATTCTTGTTGATGATACCCTGATGGAAAATACATTCCTTTAAGAGAGAAACACTAGAAGTATCACTTCATGTAAGTTGGCATAAGCTATGCTTAGGTTAGGAGTATGAGTAGTGTTTTCTTTCTTGTTTTTTTTCTTGATTTTCTTACTTTATTTTTCTTTGTCTTTCTCCTTTCATTTTTTTGTTTGTTTTTGCACCCGTAGGCTAGTTTTCGCATGAAACCATGTTTGGTTTCTTAGACAAGCAGGGTGAAATTAGAGAGGAACTTATACATCTATCAACACTTGGATATCTGTCTATTCCCTCTCTTATGAGAATATTGAATTTATTCTAGTTGATGATACCCTGATGGAAAATACATTCCTTTCAGAGAGAGTCATGGTGAAATCATGTCACTTGCACTCTTAACTAGTACAACCTACTCTAATTGGTTTCGTATATTCAGTTGACCCTTGTCAACTCAGTCAAGTAAGGTAAGGAGAGGGGGAAACCTTAACAAGTATGTTAGAGGTATATATAAATATCTTTCTCTGAAGGGACAACCTCTTCTTCTGTCAATAAGTCAGGATTCCTCTTCTATCTTATGAAATAAATAATTTCCTATGCACAGTTCTTTGAAAAATGAGAAATGAAAAAAATAAGATAAATGAGGAAAGAAGCGAAAGGCTTCTTACACAGAGAGGTGAAGCAAGTAACTCCATCGTGGTACTATATAGGCTCACTAGTAGCGGAGCAATGCTTGTGTTCTTGAAGTGACTCCATCGGGGTGCTTTCCAGGCCAGTTGGCAGGGGAACAACACCAGAGATGAAACTAAAACTTTGATAGTCTATATTACTTGTGTATTTATATACCCCTCATCCCCAATCGAAACAACTCAGTTCGACTTGGCTTGGTATGTGTGTTGTTGATAAGGAGAATGGTAGGGACTACATCCTTAACTCAAGCTAGTGAAAAACTTATGATGATCAAAGAACTAAACAATACTCCCAGAACAATTAGACTCACTTTGCATGAGACAAGGTCCAAATAGAGAGATGGAGTTCTACCAGTGTGTCGCCAATGTTTTAGCAGCTATAACCACCCTCTAAATTTTTTCCTGTGCTTCATTTTAGAGCCTCCCTTTTAAATCCAACAACTCATCTTCCACTGATCTAGGTACTTGTGCTTTGACAGAGCCTCATCCTTTACATCTTGGCTTGTGTTTTCTTACTTGACTTACTGTCTAACCCACAAGTCAATCTCTTGACTTGGTTTCCACCCAATTCTGAGCTTGCCTTAGGGAATTGCGCAATCCTTGAGGTCTTCCATATCCTTATCAACCTTCTGCTACCTTGTTCTACCATTTTTACAAGTAATTTATTTGTTTGCCTCCTGTAAGATTTATGGGTCACTATAATTCCTACAGGATCATCCAGTAGAAAACACAATCCCTTTGTAAACTAAAGTAAAGGAGTGGAGAAAATGATAGAAATGGTTGAGGAATGAATGGTAGTGAGTGGTAAAATAAAAATGTGAGTGATAGGGGTCTCTTTGTAATCCTCCTTTGCTATTTGACCATCTATCTTGCTGACCTGCAAATGGAAATCTCACGAAAGTTGAGAGGATGCTCTCTTTGTTTTTTTTCAAGAATGAAATGGGATGGATGAATGATGAATAGATAGTGAATATGAAGTGAATGGAGGGCTTGGAGTACTGTGGTGACCTTGGCCTTTGCAAAAATTTCTTCTTTTAACTGCTGTCTTTATTCCTTGAAATTGTCACCCTTTATAATTTCACTTTTCAACATTGCATAAATGAAGGAGTGACTTTCAATTAACTAGTTGAAGGAAGCTGAGCCTAATGACCAATCCTTAGCTTATAAAGCCTCATCTCTCATGCATTGACAACAAATTTCTAACTATAATATGCTCAAGAGAAGAGGTCAAGAATATTGCATACATGTACCTACCTGATGGTTGTTAGAGAGGCATGCATGTTGCTGCTGAGTTGATGTTGATGTGTAGGTGTTGGATGGTGATGTTGATGATCCTGATGCTACTGCTAAGCTCTGGAGGAGCTTCTTTCACCTCTGGATTTCCTTTAAAACTGTGCACTGCCAATCCCATAGGTGTTGTTCTATATCCTGTAGATTTACAGGACAACGACTTATTTTGTCCATATCACCCAAACGATGGACTGGATTGAGATGGAACATTTTGAGAATGTTTCCATCATCATTATGAACCTTCCTATAGAAAAATTATGGTCAATGGATGCACAGATGTCGAGAAAAACTAAAAATGGTTGAAGGTGATAGAGGTCGATTGCTTGGAAACTATGCACTAGAATTTTCTAAAATTTCTTGGGCATGTTACCATCATCCAAATGCATCTACCCCTGAAATATCTTGGAAAATGGATGCATGGTTTTCAAGTTATGACAAAACAATTTTCTGCTTTATGTATTTTATATCCTGTAGTAAAATAGAGCATCCTGTAATTTTTTAGGACAACAAGGAAAATGAGTGGTAGAAGCTTGAGAATGGTGGGTGGATGGTGAAAATATATGAGGGTGATGCATTGGCATGGCCTTGGAATTGTTGGAGCATTTGATCGAAGTAGGAGAAAGTCAAAATTTGACTTCTTTTGACTAGGCTAGACCAATTTTCCTTTTGGTACCAACTTTGTTCTTGTTACTTGCAGATGTTGGAAAGTACAGGCATGCATGCAGCAATGATTCTTTTATTTCTTCTCTTTTGTTTTTTTTAGGCCTACTAGTCTCCTCAATGAGGTTTTCAACTAGTAGTTTTGCATAGGCACCTCAAAGGAGGTTTTCACCTAGGATCTTCTTCTTTTTTCACTTTTGTTTCCTTTTTTCTAACTAATTGACTGCCTCATGGAGGTTTTCAATAAATGAGGCAATATGAGGTGCCTCCAAAGATGTTTTCCCCCTAGCTTTTTTTTTTTTTTTTTTTCCTTACCCTACTTGAAAAACAAAATCACTTTCAAGTATAAGAATACTTCCAATGGAGCCATGTGCACATCAAAATGATAGAAAAAATGATGTGGAGGCCTGAAATGTATGCTTTGACATGTACTTGAATTTGAGTGATCAAATGCTTTGACCTTGAAAGGATCAAGCATAGTTGAAGAAGAGAGTGATGCTGCAACTTAGTGACTATCTGGAACCAAACCTCAATATAACTTTCATGCCCTTGGTTTGATTTCTTATCTGGTTCATTCTTCATGTCTTCTTCTACCATGACCTTCAAGTATTCCTCTTTTTTCTGATTGATCTTTTGAATACATGGAGGATTTGATGGTAACCATGAGGGAGATTTCTCACTCTTTGATTTTGTTGTCTTTTCTTCATCAAATGCAGCCCATGGTTCTGTGGTCTTCTTACTTGTATTTTCTTTTTCTAGATGTGGTCCTTCAATGATATCAAGATAATATATTTTTTGCAATACTCTTCCTGAGCTATGGTGAATACCATTGAGCTCAAGAGGAGATGTTTGGAAGTTTTGTACCTCAGCATTGTAAGTGGGTTGAGCTACTTCAATGTGTGGGTTTGGAAATGGTGGAATAGGTAGTTGAGTGGGAGTGTATATTTGATATGGATGTGGATGGGGTTGTGGTTGTGGTGGAGGTGAAATGTAGGGATAACATAGAGTTGGGTATGGAGGATATTGAGGAAAAGATTGAGGATATTGTGGATGGATCCCATACATTCCTTGCCAACCTTGTTGCCAAGATTGGTTTTGGGGTTGAGATGGACAATGTTGCCAAGGAAAAGGTGTGTTCCAATTACTTTGAGGTGGGTATGCATAACCTTGAAATTGGGAATTAGGGTCTTGCATCATATTGGGCTGAATAGGCTGCCTTGGTCCTCTTGGAGCTACACAACATTATTGCATTGGCAATTGACTTGCTCCATTGTTCTCTTGGTGAATTTCCTTCAACCTTGGTAATGATGGACAATGTTTAACATCTTGTGATTCTGCAACACAAATATCAACATTTTCTTTTCCTTCATCTTGAATTCTTAACATTTCTACTTGTTTTATTATATTTCTAAGAATTTCTATTTTAAAATATTCAAACAAATTTCCAAGTTTAGCTTGACTTACCAATCTTGATGTTGACTTACCTACTGTTTCTTTTCCTCTTGATATGTGTTTGCATGTTTCAAAATTTTCATCAAATAATAATTGGTATACAACACCTCTACTCATGGTATTAAGGAGTTCAATCCATCCATCCCCAACTTTTCTAAGTAAAGGGGTTTTTAGTGTGCTGGATCCTAAATGATATCGTTTTCCCCTCTTAACATTATACATGAACCTCTCTATTAGGTCCTCAAGGCTTTCATCTTCTCTTTAATTTATTCTAAATATTTCTTCTTTAATATCATGATCTTCATATTTTTCTATAAATATCTTTTGCATATCATTCCATGATCTTATTGAATTAGTCCCTAAACTCATGAACCATTTAAGTGCTCTATTCTTCAATGTTATTGGAAACAATCACAATTTTTGAGGTTTTAATAAGTTACCATAAGATATAAAAACTATTTCAAATTCAAAGAAAAAAGGCTTCCAGATCCTCTGACCTTAGACCATGAAATTTTGGAATAAAATATGGAGGGATGTTCTTAATATGTACATTGATATCAGTATCTTGAATGGGAAATCCAAGAGGATCTTCCGCATTGTCATCATATCCATCCATTTCTTCTACATTCTTTGCCATATTCTTCTTCTACTTGCAAAAGTGAATGGTGATATGGCTCTCACTGCACCATGTGATCAAATGAGGGGGTGGGTTGGTGTTGAATATTTTTTTGGTTTTTATGATTGAATGAAAACTATAATGTGATGCAGTTTTCTACTTTTGAAATTAAATATTCCTAATGAAAATATTTTGTTTTTGTAAAAAGTAAAAAGAAATGAATCAACTAGGGAAGAAAATAATGCATACTTTGACACCTCCCCAGCAATGACACCAAAAAGTGATGAGCCTCAGTATTGCAACAAGAATGCTACAACTCCCAAGGCTACCGACTTTAATTATCAACCCGGGGTTCGTACAAACTTAAGAGGTGTCAGCACTATATGTGCGGCATACAATGTTTCCTTCATTTGCTATCATGATGTAATGGAGTGCATGTACTGAAGTCAGATCCTAAACTAATTGTAGAAAATGAAACATTCGAAATGGAACCTTAACTATTGCAAGAAAGAAAGTACAAGGAAAGATATGAAAATTCAATGCTAAATCACACAATTTCCTAATTGACTGCCAAGAAACTATGCTTTGCAATAATTCTAAATTATCATGAACCAAATACTACTATCTAATCATGGAAGTAAGAAAGCATCAAACATCACTAATGTGCAAGTAAAGGGACTAAAATAAATATGTTTTTGTCTTTTTTTGTCTTTTCATGCAAATTCAAGTATGCAAACTAGTTTCTTTTGGTGATGTGGTAGGGGAATTAAGGATGTTGGAGGTTGGATGGAAGAGTTAGGATATGGTTGGATGGTGTGAGAGACCCTTGGGAGGATTTTGATGAATTCCTAGAGGTTTTCCATCAATTCGGCCTCAAAACAAGCCATTTCAAGAAAACCTACAGGATGTACTAGAAACCCATAGGATAATCCTGTAGGTACAGTGAACCTAAATGATACAGCTGAGAGAAAAATGTGAGGTGTTGGAGGTGATGGAAGGCTTAGGGAGGCTGGTAGATGGGTGGAATGGAGTGAGAAAATTCCTAGAATCACTTAGAACTCAAAACCAAAGTTGAGAGATGGATGGATTTGCTCAAAATGCTTGGAGAAGTTTCCTTACGAAATGATGAAATTAGTGAGGGTTTAATGACCAAGAAAATCAAATCCAAATTGGATGGGAAAAATTTTGTTAGTTACTAGGATGTCTTAGGTCTCTATTCCAAGTGGAATCACTTAAGAAAACCTCTGTTAACCCATGTAAAAAAAATAAAAATAAAAACATTACTAGTCGAAAATCTAGAAATTCGAGAATTAGTGAGCTAGTAAATCTAAAAAATGCCTAACCAAATCAAGTGAAAATGCAATGGGGTAAATTGTTTTATGAACTAGAATGTTTTTTTTTTATCTAATGCAAGTGGAATCAATTCGATTGAAGCTTGTTAGCATGCTCTAAAAAATAGCACAAATTTACTATTCTTTGCTAAAAAGGAGGTCCAACAATCTAGATTTGGGAAGAAGAAGACTAATCCAAGCAACTCAATGATTCCTATGAACTTCCAAAGCTTTTCCAAGGATGAAATAATGCTTGTGATCCTAGAAAAGAACTTATACCAACCAATTAACTCAATCCTACAATAAGAAATCATTAATTCTAAATGTAGAAATAGAAAGAAATAAAAACAAGAGATACATGTGAATAAGCAATGAAAAGAATGAAAACAAATGATAAAAAAAGGGCTCTAAGGTTCCTGGGATGGTAAAGCCCAAGGAAACTTAGAGACCTATGGAGGATAACAAGATTTAGAAGTTGAACACGACACCAATGTTCATTATTTCCATCAATAGAATTGCATCCCTGCAAGAAAATATAATGAAGATGCAAAAATACAAGCTCTCTCCACAATAACACTAATGAAAATCTCCTCCTAGAGGCAAATTCGACTTGGTACTTATACAAAATTATTAGGAATCATTTCCCATTAATGGAGGAAGCTTCCCCACCAAAATTCCTTGATTAATGGATCTAGTCCCCAGTACTAGAAATTTGCATTAAATGGCACAAAAGACATTTCTAGATTTTCTCAATCGTTGCCTAGAGGAAAATTTGCATTGGTACTTATAAAAAATGATTAAGAATAATTCCCCATGAATGGATGAATCTTTCCCCACTGAAATACCTTAATTGGTGGATCTGCTCCTTTGATTAGTGGAACACATTCCTAGATTTTCTCAATCATTAGAGTTCCACAATTTGTGTCATAATTCCATAATATTTTGTTGAATTTATTATTTATTATTGATCCTCCTGTAGTAGGGAACAAGTCCATAAATTATCTCCTCCTTCAACTCTTCATAATCTGCCCAATATTCTTATAATATTCCACAAAAATAAATAATGTTAGGCACAAATATTCATTTATTCGTAAACCTTCCTAATGGATATATTAAAGTTAAAAGTAAATTATCTAATGCAAAAAGAGAATTTAATATGCTAAAGGATGGTCATAGGCCTTATTTTATGTTTTAAATTAGAGGCATGGGCCTTAATTTATGTCTAATTTAGAGGCCAATCATACCCCCTGTTGAAAGTGTTGCTCATCCTCTGAGTAACTTAGTGACCTCATTGTGCCTCATCCATGGCCCTAGTGGCCTCTTTCTTGTGCATTAAGAAATTTGGTTGTAAGCTCTGCAAGAACAAACCCAAAAGCATATTTGTTTAAAGAAAAATCATTGTTTCTTGGAACCATTAGCTTGCTCTCTTACCCTTATTCAAGATGAGTTCTTGAATATTTTTTTAGTTAGCAAGGTCTTCCATATCCTTATCAACCTTCTGCTGCCTTGTTCCAACATTTGGAAAAGTCATTTATTTTCCTTAGGATTGCCTTTTGTAGGATTTCTGGGTCACTATGATTCCTATATGATCATCCTGTAGAAAACACAGTCCCTTTGTAAACTAAAGTAAAGGAGTGGAGAAAATGACATAAATGGTGGAGGAATGAATGGTAATGAGTGGTAAAATAAAAATGTGAGTGATAGGGGTCTCTTTGTGATCCTCCTTTGCTCTTTGACCGTCCTTCTTGCTGACCTGCAAATGGAAATTTCATTAAAATGGAGAGGATGCTCTCTTTGGTTTTTTCAAGAATGAAATGGGATGGATGAATGATGAATATATAGTGAATATGAAGTGGATGGAGGGCTTGGAGTATTGTGGTGACCTTGGCCTTTGCAAAAAAATCTTCTTTTAACTGCTGTCATTATTCCTTGAAATCATCACCCTTCATAATTTGATTTTTCAACATTGCATGAGTGAAGGAGTGACTTGCAATTAACTAGCTAAAGGCGGCTGAGACTACTGACCAATCCTTAGCTTATAAAACCTCATATCTCATGCATTGACAACAAATTTCTAACTATAATATGCTCAAGAGAAGATATCAAGAATATTGCATACTTGTACCTACCTGATGGTTGTTTGAGAGACATGCATGTTGCTGTTGAGTTGATGTTGATGTGCAGGTGTTGGATGGTGATGCTGATGATACTGATGTTACTGTTAAGCTATGGAGGAGCTTCTTTGACCTCTGGATTTCCATTAAAACTGCTTACTACCAATCCTATAATTGTTGTTTTGTATCCTGTAGGTTTGCAAGACAACGACTTGTTTTGTCCATATCTCCCAAACGGTAGACTGGATTGAGTTGAAATGTTTTGAGCATGTTGCCATCATCATTATGCACCTCCCCATAGAAAACGTTTGGTCAATGGATGCATGGATCTAGAGAAAAACTAAAAATGGCTGAAGGTGATGTAGGTCGATTTCTTCGAAACTGTGCACTGGAATGTGTTGAAATTTCTTGACATGTTACCATGAAACAACTTTGTAAATGGATGCACAGGTATTGAGAAAATGTAAAAATGGATGAAGGTTATGGAGGTCAATTTATTAGAAACCATGCACTAGAAGTTCCTGAAATTGCTTGAGCATTTTACCATCATCCATATGCATCTCCTCCTAAAACAACTTGGCAAATGGATGCATGGTTTTAAAATTATGACAAAAACAATTTTCTGCTCCATGTATTTTTGTATCTCGTAGTAAAATAGAGCATCCTGTAGTTTTTTAGGACAACAAGGAAAATGAGTGCTAGAAGCTTGAGAATGACGGGTCGATGGCGAAAATAGATGAGGGTGATGGATTGGCATGGCCTTCGGCTTGTTGGTGTTGGCATTATGTTTTTGGTGAGGTTATATGTTACAGATGTTGTACTTGATGGAAACACCCATGGCAAGGCTCTCAATATGATGAAAATTAAGAAGTACGCAGGAGAACAGTTCAGAAGATGCGTACCCGCAGGTACGCCATGCAGGGACTGCGGCCAGGCACGCAGGTCAGCCGTTCAAGAGCTGCATACCCCCAGTGCACGCTCTTCAAGGCAAAAAAGCGCCCACACGTGGGGTTTCTTATGTTTAACCCCTGGTATTTAGCCCACGATATTGTATTATTATGGTTTTGGCCCGTGGTATTGGTCCATGATTTGAGGAAGAGCTTGCCTATATAAAGCAAAGGAGATCATTTGGCTTGAGCATATTTTGAAAATTGAATATCTTAAGATCTGAAATATTGGATTCTCGGTTTAAAAGCTTGATCTATAAAAGAGAAGTTGAAAGCGAATCTGTGAAGAATGATCTCTCGAGCGCAAGACCAGATCTGAGCATCTGACTATATTTCGGCCCTAATCAGAGGTACGCAGGTGATTAACGGTGCGAGTGCGTGGGTACGCAGAGCAAAAGAAGTATAAGTGCGTGGGTAAGCAGAGGCGACGAAGGCGCAGTGTGTGGGTATGCAGAGGCGACAAAGGCGCAGTGCGTGGGTATGCAGAGCAACAAAGGTTCAGGTGCGTACGCATAGAAACAGTATGCGGCGCGATAGTGTCTTTGGGTGCATGGCTTCAGTGAAGTACGTGGCGCGATAGTGAATCTGGGTGCGTACCTTTACCAACAGTACGCAACGCGATTGAAGAACAAGTGCGTAGGCACACGGTGCAACAGAATGTTGTCTGCGGGTATACGCAGGGGTGTAGAAGGTGAAGTGCGTGGGAACGCAGGCCAGTGAAAGGAAAACTGTGTATCTGTCTTAAGATCTTATGTTGACTGAATTTTTCTGTTGATAAGGTGTTCTGGGTTTAGTTCTATTATTGTTGATCTGTTTACTGCCACTGATTGTGTAATTTACATGTACTTGATGATCATTTGATGTATATGGATCCAGTTTGAAAATTTATGAAAAGTGGTCCTTGAAAAGAAGTAGGGGGTTGTAGCTCCCTTCCAGAAGAGACTGGAAAACGAGAGAGAGTTGTAGCTCTCTGCAGGTTGCAGCTTGCGTACATGTAAAGGACCGCACAAGTACAAGACCATTGTAAAAGGAGTTTCTAATTTGAAAGAAGATAGAGACATATTGCAGCAGGTGGTTTTCACCCACATTGGGTTTCCACCTTATATCTGGTGTTCTTTGATGTGACTGTCTGTTTTTGTTTCTCATTATTTTATGGTACTGATATGCAAAAATAATTCAAAGTGTAAATAAGGAAGATTTGGTAAAAGAACTAGATAATACTGATTCACCCCCCCTCTCAGTATTATTTTCAACAATTGGTATCAGAGCAGGTCCTTCTGAAAGAAGCTTGATCGCTTGAAGGAAGATCTTTCATCATGAGCAACTACGAGAGGGAAGCATCTATCAGGCCACCAATTTTTGATGAGACAAACTTCAATTATTGGAAGGTAAGAGTTACTGCATATCTTCAATCTCTTGGTACAGATTTTTGGGATATCATAGAGACAGGCTACAATTTTCCTTCAGCTACTCCTACAGATGCGGCCGAAAAGAAGAAATATGAAACAAATGCTAAAGCAGTCAATACGTTGCTGGGATGCTTATCTCAAACAAAGTTTGTGAAAGTTATGCAATATAAATCAGCAAAAGAAATATGGGACGAGATTGTCTTGAGCTACGAAGGAGATGAACAGGTAAAGCATGCTAAAATTCAAACTCTCAGAATTCAGTATGAGAATCTCAGGATGTATAATGATGAAAGTGTGGCTAATTACTTTCTTCGGGTAGATGAAGTTGTTAATTGTATGAAAATTTGGGTGAAGAAATAAAAGAGGCTATTGTGGTTGAAAAGGTTCTAAGATCATTGTCCCCCAAGTTTGAATCTAAAGTATCTGCAATAGAAGAAAAAGAAAATCTACGAATTCTTACTATGTCTCAGCTACATGGAATTCTAACTGCTTATGAAATGAGAAAGGGAGGTCCATCAGGTAGAAGAGAAGCTGCTTTCAAGGCATCAGGCAAAGGAGATTATTATGAAGCAAGCCACGTCCCAGAAGAAGAGGAAGAAGAATCAAACTTTGTCAGAAATCTTCAAAGGGGTGCTGGAAGGTTCAGAGGTAAGTTACCTTTTAAATGCTTTGCTTGTGGAAGAGTAGGTCATTATGCTGCAAAATGTCCTTATAAGGATAAAGGAAAGGAACCTGCTAGATGGAACAAGAAACAGGGTGCAAATAAGAAAAGCTACTACACTCATGAAGATAGTGATGGTCTATCAAATAGTGATGAAGATGAACGAGGTAATGAATATAAACTGTTAATGGCATTTGAAGATGATGATTATATGGATGCTATAGATGTGGATAACCTTTTTGAAGAAATTACTAGACTCAAGAGATGTATAGAAGAAAAGAATATGATCATTGATACTCTACAATTTCAAATTGATGAAAAGGAAAAACATTTTGAAAAGTTAGAAAGTGAAATTGTTGCTCTTAGAAAAGAGATTGAGAAAACAAAAGCTATTAATCTTAAGTTTGTCAAAGGATCTGAAACTCTGGATGAGATTATCAATGTACAGCGTTCCTCTCTAAACAAGACAGGTCTGGGCTATAATGGAGAAACTTCTCAAGCATCCACTTCAAAAAGTTATCTTGATGCAGCAAAAAGGAGTGAGCAAAAGCACAATGGAGACTATCAGGTAAAGCAGGGACAAATTGCAAACAAAGGCTATCTGGGGCAGTTTGTTTTAAGAGTGAACAAAAGCTACAACCAGCCACAGGTAAAGTCTTCTCAATTTGGTTTAAGAATGAATAACAATAGAGATTACAATCACTTGGCCGGTAGATTTGATAACCGTAGAAGTTTCTTCAATGGACAATGTTTTTCTTGTCATAACTTTGGTCACAAAGTAGCTCAATGTGTTGCATATAAGACAATCATGACTAGAGAAGCTCAAAAACAAAGAAGTATGATCGGGATTACAGAAAGGACCTATAACAACTTTTCGGCTCTTGAAAATGAAGTTGAATGTTCTATTTGCAATAACTTTGGTCATGAGGATTCTGAATGCAGGAGCAAGTTTCAGCAGAAAAAGGAACAAGCCTCAAGCACTAAAACATGGAGAATAAAGGAACCTCAAACAGAAAGATGTGGGATAGCATTTTATGCAGAGGGACAAGAAAATATATGGTACATTGACAATGGATGTTCGAAGCATATGACAGGTGATAAAGAAAAACTTGAGTCTTACTCCACTCTAGAAAAAGGAAAGAAAGTTTCGTTTGGAAATGATACTCCTGTAACTATAAAAGGAAAAGGCATTGCTCGGTTAAAAGAAAAGGTCAAGGCTGGAAATGTTTTGTATGTTGATGGATTAAAGCATAATCTTCTAAGTG
>APFE031725070.1:0-24053 GCA_000404065.3 Pinus taeda
TATATTTAGGGAGTTCAAAGCAATTTGAATGGAATCATTGCTGTCACTAGGTATAATGGATTAAGTGTGATAATGGATAAAATGAAGTAATTATTTGTGAGTATTTGTTATTGAACGAACATTAGGATCCATCATATTATAGAGAAAAGTACATGCATTAAAAACAACTCAATATTTCATGCGACATTATTTTTCTGTTAAAAATTCTTCTATTTCTAATCTGAATTACAATTGTAATTTGAAATAAAGCTTCCAGTAAATATTAATTTACCAATTTTGCATGGAAATCATAAGAAACATTCACAATATAACATGAAGAACAAATGGGTACCTACTTCATATGGATTAAAAAATGCTTCTACTACTTAATGTGAATTACAAGTGTAATCTTAGTTGGATCTCCAATATATATTAAGTCATATTTCCATTTTATTTTTAGTACTATTAAATTTTATTATGTCCTACCTCATTTTATTGTTAGCATTGTAATAAAAATATGCATTTTTCTATAGAATTAGTACTAACATGTAATATTGATTTTTTTTCTAGAACATTATAGGTAATGACCACGAAGATGATGATATAGACTATGTTTAGATTACATCATATATCGGAGATGATGATGATGAGGATGGTGATGGTGTTGGTGATGATTATGTGAATGATATTATGAGGATGGTTAGGATGATGATCATGGAAATGATCATGAGGATGAGATTGACTATGATTTTCATGGTGCTAGCAAGCCATGCGTTATTTTTTATATTTAGTTGGATGTCTTAATATGGTAATCATACATTTGAATTTTAGTTTATTTGAATAATGATGATGATACTATCGGTACTATCTTGTTATCTTATGAATATGTTGAAAATTGTTTACAAATTTTTTTATGAAGAATTATTGTGTATGATGAGATTCCTATTTTTTTATGGATGTTGTGAATTTACCATAGCATAACGATGTCTATGAAACATTTCTATTTGATAATATTACATTGACTTTTAGTTGATTTGATTAAATATGATGATGATATTATCATTTTTATCTTGTTATTTTATGTATATAATGAAAATTATCAACATTATTTTGATGGAGAATTATTATGTATGATGATATTACTATCTTTTGATGGATGTTGTGAATTTACCTTAGAATAATGGTGTTCATGAAATATTTTGATATGGTAATCACACATTTGAATCTTAGTTGATTTGATTAAAGATGACAAGGATACTATTAGTATTATCTTTTTACTTTATAAATGTGTTGAAACCTGTCAATGCTTTTTTATGCAGAATGATTATGTATGATGATATTACTATTTTTGGATGTAATGTTGTGAATTTTCCTTGGAATAACGATATCTGCGATAAATGTTGATTTAGTAGTAATATATGTATATTGAAAATTGTCAATGATTTTGATGGAGAATTGTTGTATATGAGGATACTACTATATTTTTTACGAATGTTGTCAATTACCCTTAAATTTGTTTACAAATACTAAGTTATGAATTTGAATTGTGATATATTCTTAAATGTGGTATACATGAAAATACCTCCTTACCATCTTGGAGGAGAATACTATGTTGATGGTTGAAATAACCCTTTCTCCTAAACTATATAAGCCTATAATACAAATTATGTACCATGAGGACCACAATATCCTAGTCTATAACAAGTTGTCCCCTTCATCTAACTTTTGTTACCAAAATTCTCACATTAGAGGAATTTTCAACTAAAAAAATAACCACCTAAGAAAAAAATTAAGAAACTAATAAAATAAGGTCATGTAGACATTTTTTTAATATATCATTTTTATTATTCTTTAGCAAAATTACCCAAATAAATGTCACATTTATCAAAATAATTGTATATGTATTTTATATTTAAATTAATATATTAGCACAAGATTTAATAAATTTTAAATTAAAAAAAAAAATCAAAATTTAAAGGAAATTTAAATTACCCAAATAAATGTCACTTTTATAAAAAATAACCATCTACATGTATTTTATATTGAAATTAATTTATTAACACAAGATTTACGAAAATTTATATTTAAAAGGAAAACTTAAAATTTAAATTTAAGTTACTCAAATAAACGCACTTTTATCAAAATAACCATATATTTATTTTTTGCATTTAAATTAATTTATCAATACAAGATTTAACAAAATTTAAATTAAATTTAGGATTTAGGATTTAGGATTTTATATTTAAATTTATTTATTTAATACGCCATGATTTACCCTTCATTAAAAATATTCTCGAATCTCTAAATTTTATAGATTAAGAAATTAATTTTATTTTTAATATTTAATATAGTTTTGGGTCACTTAGGCACCATTCACAGTTAAACTAGGTAAGTTATATTATTTAAAAATATTCCACTACCTAGTCACACCTGTATGTATTTAAATTTTAAATGATTTTGATTGGCTTACACATTATGACATGGAAATTCAATGTTAACATTTTAAAATGAAAATTCCTCAAAAAGCTCGAGTAACCTAGAATTTGACACTCTTATTCAAACTCATATGGTGGAATGTGATCTCTTTATCCTCGTCTTTAGATTTTTCCTAAAAGATAAAAGCATACAAAAGTGGGAAAGAGCCATAAAGCATGGGGAAGCTTTTTCCTAAGCACAAAAGCATCTAAAAAGTGGAAAATGCCATTTTTATATCAGGAAACATTATTCACCCAAAAGCTTTTGCCAAAATTGAACTAATGAGGAATTTGGGAAATCTTCATAGCCTTCACTTTCCTATATATTGGAGGCTTGGCCATTGAGGAAATGATGGGAATTCGTGTATTGCCACGCTACTGAGATCTATCTTGAGAGGGAGAGTTTTGGAGCTAGAAGTTGGGGGAGGTGTTGTTGCACCTGCATCTCATGGTTGTAACTTTCCTCCAACTCCTTTATTAATATAGATTAGTTGTTCTTCCTTCCATATGCTACTATTCATTCTTTACTTATCCTATTTAACTAATGAATGTATGGGATTTTCGTTTATATTTATTTATTCAATAATATTTATATGTTTATAATAGTTTCAATTATCACGATATTATGTTGTGAAGTTTTCTTTGTTCTCTCTCTTGTGTAGGGCCAAGATTTGGAGCTATCTAGGAGTTCTTCCCAGCTACACTAAAAACTCCAACAAGACATGCATGCGAGGACTCACATGAATTCATTCTTCTTTTCTTAATATATACTCTACATCTTAATCTACTAAGAATCTTGAGCCTTAGAACAACCTTTCTCTTAATCAATCTATCTTAGGTTTCTCGGATAAACTGAGAGGGTTTTATGTTCATCTAACTGTGCATTAAATCCTACAACAAAATGATATTTAGAAACTGTAATATATTTCACTATGTAATAAAATTAGTAAAATGGAAGTAAAGGTAAAACTCTAAACAAGAAGCCAAAAGTGGATGTAACCATCAATGCAAAATTGGGAGTAGAATTGGATGTTAAACTAGCCATCAAAACAAGATGCAAACAATGAAACAAAAAGGGTTTTAAAGTAGAATTAAAAAAGGTGCAAAATTAGACACAAAGAAGGGAACAAAATAGGGCATACAAAAAGATACCAAATTGGGCGCAAACAAGGATGCAAAAATGGAGACCAAAATGAGAATGCAAAGAATGGTGTAAAATTAGGATGAAAAATTGGGTCCAGAAATGATGTAAGAAAAGACACAAAACAAGAAGCAAAATGGGACTAAAAAAGGGTGAAACTAAGGATGCCAAAAATGATGCATAACTAGATGAAAATTCAAACTGAAATCTAGGTGCAAAATGAGATGCAAATGTGGACACAAAATGTGGCAAAAAAAAAGGATGCAAATTTTGATGCCAAAAAGGATGCAAAATTAGACACCAAAAAGGATGCAAAATTGGACATAAAAAATGGTGTGAAAATGGGCATAAAAATGCCTCAAATTTGGATGCAACATTTGATGCAAAAGGAGGTGCAAAAAATGATTCAAAACTTGGTGCAAAAACAAATACAAAAGTAGACAAAAAAAATGGCTCAAAATTGAACGTAACATTAGACACAAAATGGGATTCAAAGGTGGATGCAACACATGGTCCAACATAGGGTGAAAATTTAGATGCTCAAAATGATGAAAAATTGGATGCACGAAATGTTGTTAAAAATGATGCTAAATTGGATGCAACAAATGATGCAAAAATAGGTGCAAAATAAGATGCAAAAAAGGGAGACAAATGAAACGAAAAAGTGGATGAAAAAAATGGATAAAAAATTTGGCACTAAATCAGATTCAACATATGGTGCAAAATTAGATGCAAAAAAATGTGTAAAAAAGGCAGAAAAATTGGTGCAAAAATAGATGTAAAAATAAGTACAAAATTAGAAGCAAAAAATGGCATAAGACTAGATGAAAAAAATGGCACAAACTCGATGCAAAAAAATGCACTAAATTAGATGAAAAATATGGTGTAAAACTCGATGCAAATTACGACACAAAAATAGAAGCAAAGAATGGCACAAAACAGGAAGCAAAAAATGATGCAAAAATGGCACAAAACTAGAAGCAAAACTTGTTGTAAAACCAAGTGCAAATCTTGGTGCAAAATATGCTGCAAAAAATGATGCAAAAAATGATGCAAAATTTGGCGTAAAAAAAGATGCAAATTTTGGCGCAAAAAAGGACGCTTTAAAAATTGTACAATAGAGCCAGATTTAGCGCCAGGCTTCTCATCCCAATGGAGAGAAAAATACACTAAAATCTGGTGCTAAATCTGGCGTAACTTGCATGTTTTGTTGTAGTGCTTGAGTTAATGGAACAATCCTTGTATAACCTTCTTAGAGACCTTCTTAGTGAATTTGCATTCAAGAAATAAATGCTTAATTATTTCATTATCATCTTGACAGGCAAGACATCTCGAAGATCCTTGTATCCATCACTTACTAAGATTTTCTACAGTTAGATTTTTGTTTGTTTGTTTGTTTGTTTGTTTATGTCTTAATGTCCTGCAAAAAATGTTTATATTGGGAAGATTGTCAGGGCTCCAATTCTTTCTCCATGTGTTAGAATTGGATTGAGGAATATGCATTTGGGGTTCATATATTGATTTAACTAAATATGCAATTTTTTTTCCATCCTCTTTTGTCAAAACCATAAATTGACATAAGGCACGTTGCTAGCAAGATCTAGTTTGAATTCCAAGGATAAATTATTTATATGTGAGGGAATAAAGAACAAGTTTCAGCGGCACCATTGACCTCTATGATACCATATAGAGATGTCATAGAGAGAGGGCCATCTAACTTGATTGAGCCAATATTTAAAAGGGAGGAGGGTTGACTTAGATTCCCATGGTGGATTCCCCATTATACTATATTTCCAAATGCTGATTTTCTTGCCAATGTCTGGGATGCAAGTGAGTTTTCCTTGAAGCACCAAAATAGTGGTTGTCATTGATTTCCATATCTGGGAGCCATCTCTAGTAGTTATAGCTTGATCCAAACATCTTCTCTTGTCTCCTGATAAATATTTTTGTTGTATTACTTACTTCCACCAATTATAGTCATTAAATATCGTCCTCCATAATAATTTCCCTCCTAGAGCCAATATTATTAATGGGGGATCTTTCACCTATGTCACCATGATTCATATGAGCTTTCATTGTTGGCCAATTGACAAGATGATATCATCTAGTATTTCTTAAGCCCCCTTGCCATAAAAAAACTATTAGCTTTTAGCTATGACATTGTTCATACCTAATGGAGCAAGCATTGTTGAAAAATGAATTATAGGTAGAGTAGACAAGACAACCTTAAGAAGGATCAACCTCCTTGCTAAATTTAACCATTTAGCTCCCCAATAGTAAAGTTTGATTTAGGTTTGTCCAAGATCAATTGTTTGAAGAGAGGGAGAGGTTTGAGGCTAATAAGGATGCCTAGATACCTGAAGGATGACCATTCTTCTTGGATAGGGATTTGGAGAATACTTTGAATAACTACTTTTCTTTAAGTGTTGACATTCCAAGTGAGAAGGAGACTTCTCCTCTTATTTATCAATCCACTCGACACCTAGACAAATTGGTCAAGGATTGCATTAAACCATATCACTATAATGGTCGAAGCTCCTCCTAATAAGAACATGCCCTTTATGTATTGAGTGTAATCTACCTCCTTAACACCTCTTAAAATACTTATTCCTAGAAGATTACCTATTCTTCTTTCATGCTCAAGCTTCCTACTTAGAGAACTGGCCAACATAACATAAAGTAAAGAAGAGAAGGAACATTTATGATAGAGGCCATGAAAGGATTTGAAAAAATTCGTTGATCTACCATTGGCCAAGAGTGAACTCCAAGGGGAGCTTATACATGTTGTAACCTAAGCTATAAAGTCAAGACTGAATCCATATTTTCAGAGGACATCAAATAGGAAGTTATGCCTTACCCGATCAAAGGTGTTTGCCATGTCCAACTTTATAATAATTCCCTTCTCCCCTCTTAGTTTGCTTGAATGTATTGCTTCTTGGGTCAATATAACATTATCAATAATTATTTATTTTGAATAAATCCACCTTTGTTTTATCCAATCAACTTGGGAAGGAGGGGTTTAGTTATATTTGAAATGATTTTTGTCATGATCTTGTACAAGACGCTGCAGAGTGAAATGGGTTGAAATCCGTTAAAGGAGGAAGGATTGACTTCCTTTGGAATTAGGGTTACGAAGTCTGAGTCAATCCCACCTCCAATTTTCAAGAATTTGTGAAATAAGAAACCATTCTTACTAAACTTAATTATTGTCCAACATGCTTGTAAACGTGTGTAGAGAAATCATCTAGGCCTAGAGCTTTATCAGGATCAAATGCATTTAAAGCGTCCCAAACTTCATCTCCTATAATTGCATTATTATAATTAGGCATTGATTGTTATTTAATTTGGTAGATCTGTTTGTTCAAGACTTGATGTAGCATTATTTATTTATGAGAGAGCCATTGGCTTGTTTTTCAATTTGGAATCGGTTTTTATATATATCTTTATCTTTAAGTATAATTTGTTACAAAATAAATCAAAGAAAAAAGCTATATAAATTAGATAGTGTATTAAAAGGAAATCCATTTAAAAACAACCATATTTCTATGGTTCTTTCTTATCGCTTAGCAGACAATATTAGCAACAAACAAAATAACTAATAACATCACTAATTCACTTCTCTAGCAACAAACAAAGTCACAAATCAACATTGTTAATTTACTTCTCAAAAACTTTTTCTCTTTAGAAGAATAATGAACAATGTGATAACCTAGAATATAGAATAAATGTGTATGCCCAATATCTAAGTGGGCAGTGCATAGTCTCTAACTTCTTATTAGATCATCACATTTTGTCTATTAAAAAAAACCATAGTTACCATGATGATCATCTGATGAAAGAATGCCTTTTTCTAGTTTTATCAAACGCGTAGTTAATGAAGTTCTATAATTTTTTTTTTTTTTAATTTAAAGATACAACAATGAATGGAAATTGCCTAGTAAAAAGTACTTTGCATTTCGATCATCCTCACCAAGGTGCTTTCTCCTCCCTTTACCAATTTGATTGTGAATAAGTCTTTAAAGTTTTTTAAAAATTGCATTACAAGTGAATAATCCAAAACAAGAGGCAATGTAGAGTCAATGCACATGTGTTAGCATTTTATGCATTAGTATGTAAAACATTTGTTAAAATGGTTGCAATAATTTGCACAACAAAGAATAACTAGAAAAACAATGGAATAATGATTATTTTAATTTAAAATTGAGAAAAACACATAATATATATTTAATAAAAATTTAATTTAAAATATTATATAGTTATTATTATAAATAATTTAAGTGTGAGTATTGTTTTGTTTTGGTTAAGAGTTTGTTTCTTTATACACAAGGAAATAGGTTAACACCCAAGGCCATAGCTCATCTAGCAAAACTGAAATCTGCCTTCTTATAAACCAGTAGCTGTGATTTTCCTTGATTAATAATGATGAATCAACCCAAATGTGATTGTCCTACTATTAGTTTGACCAATAAATTATAATAATTTTTTCCGCTTATAAAAAACAAATATAAACAATTTATACTAAACCATTATTAAATATAAAACAATTTTAAATAAATAAAATATTAACTTAGTATAATAATTTAAAATAAATAAAAAATTAATTAAACAACCATTTTCGTAAAATCTATTTATACACCAAAAACAACAACCTCAATCAAAATTCTCAAACATAAAACTCAATTTTCATTAAACAATTCATTTTCCCTTCTTCAAATACAGTGCCCAACTTTCATTAGCCGAAATAACTTTTATATATATATATATTTTAAAACCTAAACGTATAATTAGAATCCTAGGATCCGATTTCCTTAAAATTTAGATTCAACGTCTATACTAGGTAGCTTTCAGTTTAACCGCGCAACGTTCCAAGATCCTTTTTAGGCACTGTGTTTCCAAGATCCTTCTCAGCTGTTGTAGACAAATCCCTAATTTCATCTCTTATGCAATAGCCATGTTCCCCAGGTACTTTGCTTCATCCCTCGGATCTCCTCTTCATCGCCTGGCGGCGGCCGTTGCTGCAACACTACCCCCACCATTTCCACGGATTGTTTTGTTAAAACTATCCCTGTTATCTACATTTACTGCTGGGGTTAATGGCCGGACCACAGCCTAATCAGAAGCGGAGAGCACGGACACCATGTCATATTTCTTACTAAACGAATGTGGGCTTTGCCAGTCTGAGCTCTCAACAGTCCTCAAATTAAGCCCTGCCGTGGGCCGTACAAGGTCCGCTCATACTGCCCGACAAGCGGTTCAGTTCCTGAGAGATTCAGGGATGACAGAAGACCAGGTAAAAAAAATGATTACCAGAAGCCCAGTTATTCTTTCTCTCAACGCTGATCGGCAGCTGAAACCCAAGCTTCAGTTAATGAAAACGTTAGGTTTCACTCTAAATGCCATTCCCAGTAGATTGCTTGCTAGCAGTATAGAAAAAACTTTGTATCCCAACATCCATTATCTTCAAAAGCTGTTGGGATCAGAGGCTGAAGTCTCCAAGGCTGTGAAACAGGCACCTCAGATTCTGTCTAAATTTAATGGGCATGAATATATGGAAAAGAAATTGAAGCATTTGGCAAGTTTTGGCTTGGCGGAAGATGAGGTCAAGGAGGCTGTTCGGAAGAGACCAGGCATACTAATAATTTCTATGGATAAGGTGCAGAAATACATGGACTTTTTCGTTCATACTGCGGGGTTTCCGGCAAAAATTCTTTTGACGAAACCTGTGCTCCTGACTTTCAGTTTGGAGTGTAGAATCAAGCCTCGTTACAGGGTGTTGAAATCTATAAGCGCAATGCAACCTTTAAACCATTTTCCTAGTCTTAGTGCTGCGCTTTGTTTAACTGAGCGAAAGTTTCTCGAAAAGTATGTGAAATCCAGTCCCGATGCCACAAAATTGCTTGAAATTTAAGTGGCAACTCTGTTGATCTTGACAATGATCTGTTTGAAAGACTAGAAATGCAAGGATTCTGATTCGGTGATTGCATTCCCTTGCTCTTGTATATTGAAAGAGAAGGGATCCTGAGTCCGTTATGACCCCGTGTGATCCCTTTCGCCCACATGTGCAATTAGTAGATATAGAAGATAATGATGTTGAGCAGGGTCTTGCTTTGGCTAGTTTACTTTCACATCACAATCATCAAGCATTATGGAAGCATTATTGAAGGATGTTCAGTTGGAACAAAATCTTTAAGAAATGATCTCTTGCAATGCACCAGGTAATACTTTCTTTAAAGATAAAAAAAAAATAAAAAACTCTCTGCCAGAGAATTTAATGTTTGCTAGTAATATCCTTTTAATTGTGGCAAATAGAGATGTGAAATTTTTGCTGTTTAAATAATGGCTAACTTGGAAAACTAAATACCCAAATCCCATAGGCAAATATAAGTGACTTTTTAGTAATGGCTAACTTGGAAAACTAAATACCGAAATCCCATAGGCAAATATAAGTGACTTTTTAAATTCTGACGTCCTTTACAGTGGCATCAATAGTTTATTTCTTGATCAGTCATATCTTTAAAAGTTATCTGGAAACAGCACATATCTTAAATACAAACTAAACATTGAATGCTAGTTATTTGCTTTTGCTATGCTGAGTTGAATCTAAGCAAGGTTCCCGTTCATGCTTTCTCGTTGTGCTTGGTTAAGTGTCTCTGTTTCTTGACCTCGGAAAATTGTTTTTGGTAACGAATTTTGTTGCTGCTGGAAAGACCATTCCTAGTGGTAGTAGAGTGAGATCCACTTCGGTCATGCTTCTTGTAAAATAGAATCCTAGCCATCACTCCAAAAGTCTGCATTGCAATAATTTTGATACATGATTGAGCAGGCCACAAATCATTGGCATATCCTCTGATCGTGACTTTCAGTTTGGAGTATAGCATCAAGCCTCGCCATAAGATGTTGAAGGCAATAACTGAATGCAACCTTCCATGTGTCTTCCTTGTCTGACTTCTGCGCTTTATTTAAATGGGTGATGGTTCCTAGAAAAGCATGTGAAGTGCAGTCCTCATGCCACAAAGTTACTTGAAAGTTACAGTGGCAAGCCTGTTGAGCTCGACATTATCTAAAGAAAAGAAAATGCATGTGGTTTCTGATTTGGTCAGAGTTGGATTGCATTGCATCATTCTTATAATCTTATTCAGTGAAAGAGATTCAAGTACATTAACCAAGGGATCATCATCTTTTGTGCCCCCATGTGATCCCTCTAGCTCACGAGTATTGAGTGAGCATTTATATATAGAAGATAATCATGCTGGGTCATGACACAGTCATTCCAGGTCAGGGATTTTGTTTTTGTCACCTTACTATTTTTCATCATAATCACAATCACAATTACAGTCAACAAGCATTATTGAAAGATATTTGGTTTTAATACAATTGTGCAGAAATGGCCTCTTGGATTGCATCAGGTAACACATTTTTGAAACACGAAGAAAGAAACTCTCATCCTCAGAGAATCTGTTGTTTGCTAGTAATTTTGCAACTATCATGCATTGTTCCTCCCTTTAAATTCAGACACGGATAGATGTGAAATGATTACATTGTCTGAAATTTGAATTATGACTACCTTGTGAAAGTAAATTCTCAAATCGCATAGGCAATTGGTGGCACTTTTCAAATTACAATATCCTTTATAGTGACATGAATTGCTCATTTCCTGATCAGCCGGATTCTTAAATGTTAACTGGAATCAACACACATTTTAAATTCAAGTTAAACATTGAATTCTAGTTTCATTTTGCCATGTTGAGTTGAATTTAAGCAAGACTCACATGCATATTTTTTCTCTTTGTCAACGTTCTTTATTTCTTTCCCCATGAAAAATGTTTGATAGCAATGAATTATATAGCTGCTATCAAAGATCATTCCCAGTGACGGTGGAAAAATATGCACTTCAATCATAGCTTTTGTAAAATAGAACCCTAGCCACCACTTCAAAAGATTGCTTTGCAACAATTTCTGATGCATGACTAGCCCACAATCCATTGGCACCTTCCCTTGTCCCAATGTGGTTGGACTCTGGAGCCTCATTGGGTCTTCGTCTTACAAATATTCATAAGAAGTTTGTCCTCTTCGTGTTTGGTGCTCCCGAATGGCTATTTCAAGATCAAACCCTACATTCAGGTAAGAAACAAAAGAGGTAACTATCCACATAGAAGAGGGATGAGAATTTAAGGTCATTCCCATGGGTTGTTTTCCTCTATTGCATGCCTCACTCCATGATTGTTAAAATTGGCAACTAGGACCAAACTGCATGTGGGTTTTCTTATTTATGGCAGCTGATATTTTTCTTGGATTCCTCTCATCGAGAGGTGTAGGACTGATCTAAAGATTATCTGATTCCGACATGTATTCATGGAGATATGAATTTATTTGTGTTACTTGACAATTTGTCAAGGTCGGCCAGCAATGAAATTACCCCCACTTGTCCTCAACATTTTATTATAAATAGAAGAGGTCTTCAAGTCATTTTACACTCACTTCACTCATGATTGATCTCCACGCGTTTTGGGTTTTGGTGGCAAGAAAGGTCAAGATGATGAAGCCCTAGACGCAGATCAAAGAAGGCCCTAGTTCCCTATCCTAGAGGGAGACCTAGCCACAGTAAAGGAGGTCTATACACAGCTGAAGGAATAGCTCTTATACGCTGCCCTAAAGAGCCCTATTCACAGTCATAAAGGAGACTTATATGCTGCCCAAGTAATGCTGCCCTAGCCGCAGTCCTATAAGGAGTAATCTGGCCGCAGAGAAAGGAGGGTCAAGCCATGCCCTAATCTGCTGTCAAAGTAGGACTAATGCTGCCCTAGCCGCAGTCCTAAAGGAGGTGATCTGAGTTGCAGTTGAAGAGGCCCTATCTAGCAGCTTGTGAAGGCCTAAATCTGCAGTCTATTGAGCCCTCATACACAGCTAGTGAGTGACTCTAACTATGCAGTAATTAGACCCTTATACGCAGCTCAAATAGACCTTGTTACAGTCACCTAGCCGCTGTCATAATGCTACATTGCTGTAGGTGACAGCGTGGCCATTTCAGGACTTGTTTGGGTATGTTCAAGCTGTTCTTGAACTCGGTATGCTGGGCAGGAGAATCGGCTCAAAGGAGGAGCTAGGGGCTGCTGCTTAAGGGCTGTTTGGATCATTGTTTGGAGGGACTATAGCTACAGTCCACTGTTGGGCTAGGCCGCAGGCCATAGCTAGCAATAGAAGGTCTCTAAGTGTCGCGTTTAGAAAGATAGCAGCCTTACAAGGCAGTGTGTGGTTGGATGGACTGTACGACGGTTAGCCGTTGTATATAGATGGACTGTGGGGGTGTTTAGGGTGCTGTAGCACCTAGCACACTGAATTTGTGCCCTAACCAGTAATCAGGTTTGCCAAGATATGCTTCAGTCCTTGCAGCGAATACAGGTTGCCAGATGGGCAGCCTTGACATGATCAGTGAAACAGCAAAGGAAGGAGAGTCTTATGGAAGGAAAGCTTCAGTATATTGGGTAATTGGTTGAGCTGTTCTAGGCCTATCATCTGCTGCATATTTTCCATCCTCATTATGTCATCTTCATGGTGAAGATCTCTGATGTCTGATCTCCTATTTGGCAAGTTAGAATTGAATTTTAAATCATTGTACTCTATCTCTATCTTGCTGCTGAACTATTGAAGAATATAAGAAGAATTGATCAAGGGTTTTCCCACATTGGGGTTTGTCCTTGGCTGGTGCCACATTTTGTGTCCTCTTGTCTTGGCTTGTTTTCTACTGTTTATGTTTATGTTCTATCTGCACTTTACTATCATGCCGATGTGATTGCTAATCTGAAGATTGACATTGGGCTACTATGGAAAATTGAAGTAAATTGCTCTAAGCATAGAACATACCTAAAATTTAACAATGTCCCTATCGGGTCAGGAGCCATAATCAAGGCCACAGGTTTACACTAGGTACCATCAGCGAAATGAGGTAAAAAGCTTGAGGGTTTTCCCTGTGAGTTTTGCTTGAAAAATAAAAGAAGAGGGATGAGAACCATTGCTACTTTTGTTCTTATAGGGTTTTAACTAATAGTAAATATATTATGTTGAAAAGTAGCAAAGTAATGGATTCCTTGATTTGTGCCTTAGTTCAAGGAATTGATTTAATGATCTTCTTAATCATGCATGAGTTCCAATGATGTGTGGATGAGTTCAAGAAGCAGTTTGACTAGTGCGAGTTTGTGGAGGACTGAGTTATCTATCCTCTAGTGTGAGTTAAATTGGGAATCGAATGTTCAAGTGGAGTTGGCCTCCTAAATTTGAGGAGGATCCAGTTAACTAAGTTTGTTGACCTTTGTTAACTAGAAAAGCCCCAGTTCAACTTCCTATTTTAGAAACTCACTAACAATAGCCGAATCGAATTGCTTATAAGAAGATCGAAGGCACACTTTCTATACATAATTTCTTGAGCACGAGTTTGTGAGCAAGAGGAACGAGCCAAGGTTTCCTTGTGCGAATTATTGTGGAAGGCAATTTCTTTTTGGAGTGCGCATAGAAATAGGGAGATTCCCTATTTAATAGGAGCTCAAACAACGCTAGGAAATAGGAGGTTATTTCCTAAGGATTTGCGCTAGGAAATCAAAGCCTCTAGTGTGCATAGAAGGATGAAGCAAATCAACAATCAAGCAGGGGTTTCAGGCCTAGGACAGGCAAGAGAATCTTTGTATTTTTAGATTGAAACTAGCTTGTATTTGTATTAGATCTATTGCTCAGTTTTCCTCAATAAATTTCTAAAGCAAGCAAGGGTTTTCCCCATTGGGTTCTGATGCCAGCCTAAGCTGCATATGCCATAATGATGCAGCGAAAGCCGCATATACCCACAGTATGCAATAAAATTGCATGTCACACTATGTGTGTCCGAGGAATTTCAAAAGTTTCCTTATTTAGGAAAAATTCTCTTAGATCAAGGCTTAAGGCTCCTTAAATAAACCTATGCGGAAATGCTTCATTTGACTCTTCAAAGTCTAACCCTTTGGTAAACTCTAAGCGGAACTTTATACGACTCTTCATAACCTTTGGTTAACAGCCCACGCATATTAACCATAGCATGGTCTTTTAAACTTTGGTTAACCTTGACTTAACCCATAATATATATATATATATTTCGCTTTATTTCTATTATAATTCCATATAATAAAAATTACACATAAACATGCTTAATCCTTACCTTTCCGCCATTCCACGACCTTGGCACATATATCGATGCTCAACATTTCGCTTCAAATCTGCACCGTTGATTTCTTCCTTCAAATCAATGGCTATCATGCGATCTCCAACTTTAACCCATTCACCGGCCGGAACTCAAAGAAGTTAAACTTATTTAAATAACTCATCGGTTCCGCCCAATGTGTTAACCTATGCTCACATTAGAGCGCAATTACTGTCCGATCAATCAACCATTGAATGGTCACGATTATCAGAACTCAACGAGGTTTTAAGCCCATTGTATAAAACCTCATCGCGTTTGAATTCCAAATTAACCAGCGCGCACTTTTGGAAGCGATATGCATCCGATCAATCACCCAACAGACGGTCCTGATGGCTGGAATTCAACAAGGGTTTAATTCCGTTGCATAAAACCTTACTGCATCTGATTTTGGAATACCGCTTACAACTTCGAGGGCATGTGAGAAACAACTTACCCTTTGCGAATACCATCCACCTTTCTTCTAGCACGTGGGTTTAATCTCCATCGTTCATCTTTTAACTTTAGACTGCGTGACTTATTCTTAGTCGTCTATTGCGCACAACCTCATCCGTTGATCTGATTGATCCAACGGTCCCTGTGCACTGCTATGTTCTTCTGCTTCTTCCTGTGTAATCGCCTATTCGACTTTCTGCCTGTGTATTTGCCTTCGCCTTACGATCTTCACTTGTTCGGATCTCGATCTCTGCTCGCGCCTTTATGCTTTCTTCACCTTCGCTGCAACATTAAGGCTTTCTCCAATGCTGTCTGTGTACAACCATGTAACACACTTCTCTATTACTCCTCTGATTCTGCACACCTGCAACCTAAGTTATGCATAATTTCTCTAGTCAAACACACAATCTAAACTCAATTACATAGTACACATCATACAAACTCAAAATTGAGTAATCTGTATTAACAAACAAACATTTACACAGGAAATTCTTCCTCGGCCTGATTTTCAATATCAATGGCCTTTCTTTCCTGCCCGTAGGCTTACAGCCAAACCTATTTAATCTCCCTCTAACTCACTGACTGACACTCTAACTGACTATCTAACTCTTGACTATGCCTTTTAGGCTTACATTTATACAAAAGGTTCTGTTGAACTAATTCTGGTTCAGATCCTTAATCTGCTAAACTAAATCCTGAATATCCTCTAAGTCCACTTTTAACTGCAGTTATCTCGAAGAATCCTTTCTAGTTCCACGAATCATGACACCACTTCCTAGTCTAAGACTTACAATTGATTTCCAACTCTCTCATCATCACTCACGTTCTCCTACATTCGCGAGCATTTACAAATATCCTCACAATATTACTCAAAACATTAATAATTACATACATAGGAATCCAACTTCCTTGAAAACACAAGACCCCCTATGTCTACTAAAATACAATGATATTTCTGAGCTGAATGCTCCTGCATTAGGTTCCCTAGAAAATTGTTGTGTTCTACTGTGTGAATTTGTGCAATTTGTTTTTAGATTGTTCATACTAGTATATCATAATTTCATGGAAACTCTACATGGTATCAAGGCTGTGAACAAAAATCGATCAGCACATAGTCTTCAAGATGACAACTCACATAGGATTAAGATTGTGAGACCATGATAGACTGGATGGCTCCTCCAATTTTGGTGTTTGGAAGGTCCACATATTGTTTTTGTTGGACGAGTTTGGGTTGAAAGAATTTGTTGAGCAAGGTGTTGCAAAACCTTAAGATCCAAGACGAGTTGAAGCTCATCTAAAGGCAAATGGCTAAGGCCAAAAGCATGATCTTGGATGGACTTTGGGATTATGTAGTCCCTCATGTTGCTGGTAAAGATACAAGGACATGTGGGGTGCCTTAGTCAAGCTCTACTAGGAGTCTTCTGAGAATTGAAAGATGGTCCTCAAAGAGAAATTGAGGACAATCAAGATGCAGAAGGGTGAAAGTGTAACAACTTATCTCGCCATAATCGAGGAGGTCTGTGATGAGCTAGCAGTTGTTGGAGAAAAGCCCATGGACACAAAGATAATGTGTGTGGCTTTGAATGGGTTTACCAAAGATTGGCATACTTTTGTTCAAAGCATTACTGGATGAGATAAGTTGCCGGATTGGGAATGCCTATATAGTGACTTCATTTAGGAGGAGTTGAGGCTTAGACTAGTCAAGACTTCTAGCTGAGAAGGTGAGGCAAAATCTTTCTCTTGCAGGAAAAGTCAAAGGCAAGAAAGGCAAAGGGAAGAGCGAGAACAATCAAAAGGGTGACAAGAAGAAGATGGATTTAAGTAAGATCAAATGCTTCAATTGCCATAGTTTTGGACACTATGCTTTAAGTGTCTTAACCGAAAGAAGAAGGGGTCAAATAAGGAGCATGTAGCTGCATCAATTGAGGTAGATGAGTTTGCTTCTTAGTTTGAGAAGGACTTCTCATTGATAGCTTGCATGGCAAGCTCAGTGGGGAGCAACACGTGGTAGATTGATTGAGGAGCCTATTTCCATCTAACTGGAAATTGAGAAGTATTTCAACCAGCTAGATGAGAAGGATATGCAGGTGAATATCGAGATTGGAGATACTGGCAAGTATGCTACCAAGGGAGTTGGTATTGTCAGCTTTAAGAGGGAATTAGGTAATCCTCTTCATCTCAAAAATGTTCTCCACGTTTTAGGCCTGAAGAAGAACCTGGTTTCAGTAGCTATCCTTGAGGACAAAGGATATGTTGTCATCTTCAACAAAGGTAAGGCTTACCTCCAGAACTTGGCCTTTGGATGTAAGAAGTAGATAGGTGTGAGGGTGAAGAATCTCTACAAGTTGCAAGTAGAGACAGATGCAACCTTGAGCAACAAGGCAGGATGTGCAGATGTAGGTGAACTTAGGCACATGCACATGGGACACTTGCATCATGGGGCGTCGAAGATTCTTCAATAGATCGCCACAATATTATCAGCAGGCGACCTTGACAAGAGTGGAGTGTGCAAGGGGTGCACATTTGGCAAGTATGCCAAGTCTTCTTTCCATGGTCAGGATAGCAGAGCCAAAGGGATTTTGGAGCTGGTGCATTTAGATGTGTGTGGGCCCTTTTCTTCTCCATCACTGATGAAACACAGGTATTATGTTACTTTCATTGATAATTTTTCTTGGAAAACTTAGATTTATTTTATGAAAAGAAATATGAGGTCTTAGACAGGTTCATGGAGTTTAAGGCCCTAGTAGAGAAGAAGACTTGGAAGAAAATCAAGGCAGTGAGAAGTGACAATGGTGGAGAATACATCTTCAATGCCTTCAAGGAGTTTTGTGCAAAGGAAGGCATTAGGAGAGAGTTGATGACACCTCCTAACCCTCAGCAAAATGGGGTGGTTGAGAGGAATAACATGAGTATTGTTGGAGCAGCGAGGGTTATATTACATGATTAGGATCTGCATAGGTTCTTGTGGGCAGAAGCATGCAACGCTGCAGTATTTCTGTAGAACAGGAGTCCACACAGGGTGCTTAGATGAGTCACACTAGAGGAGGCTTTCACAGGCAAGAAACCTGATGCTTCACATTTTGAATATTTGTCACAAAGGTCTATTGTCATGTGTCCATAGATATCAAGAAGAAGTTGGGCGCCACAATAGAGAAGGGTATCTTGGTGGGGTATAGTGAGACATCTTAGGCATATATGGTGTACTTCCAAGATTAAGGAAGACAGTTCTCAGGCGAGATGTGAGATTCCAGGAGGATTAGGTTCTGAGACTTTCCTTAGAGCTTGAGCAAATTGCGGTATGTGAGGAGGAGCTACTAGCTCGCAAACATGAGTCACAACCAACACCTTAGATTCACCCACAACCACAGTCTAGTGGCAAGAGGGTAGCGCAACAGGATTTGCATTAGGATGAGGAGGACAAGCCAGGCTGAGAGGAGATAGATCAGCCAGAGGCACCCACCATTGGGAGGAAGAAGGCCAAGTAGGTTGAGAGGTTGATCCAGGAGGCTCAGGAGTAGGCCAAGGCTCCTAGCACCATGTTTAGGCAGAGTAAACAACCATAGAGGTACACAGGTTTTATGGCACTGATGACAGAGTTGGTGGACACTGAGACTTCTTCTGACAAGGACGCAACGTATCAATAGGTTTGGCTAAATGCCATGGTGGAGGAGTATTCCTCTTTCATGAAGAATGATGTCTGGGAGGTTGTTCCAAGACTTGAAGGGAAATCAGTAATGGGATCTAGATGGGTGTACAAGCTGAAGCATGGAGCAGATGGGAGTGTGGAGAAGTTCAAGGCCAAGTTTGTGGCCAAGGGCTTCTCACAGATTGAGGGCATATACTATGAGGATACTTTTGCCCAAGTAGCACGGTATTCATCCATCAAGACTATGCTCGCACTTGCAGCGCAGATGGGGTGGAAGATCTACTAAATGGACGTGAGGACAACATTGCTCAATGGAGTGGTTGAGGAGGAGATTTATATAAAGAAGTTAGAGGGGTTCGAGTAGTTAAGTAGCGACACACATGTGCAGGCTGAAGGGAGCTCTTTTGGGCTCAAGTAGGCTCCAAGAGCATGGTACAATCGGATTGACAACTACCTTTGAGGATTGGGCTTCACTAAGAGTGAGGCGGATCCCAACCTATACTACATCATGGTTGGAGGGCTTCTGCTCATTCTAGTTCTCTATGTTGATGACCTTATATTGATTGGGGATGAGAGCTTGATCCAGGACTGCAAGGAGGACCTTGCAAGGGAGCTTGAGATGAAGGATATGGGGCTTATGCACTACTTCCTTGGCTTGGAGGTTTGGCAGGATGATGGTGAGATCTTTGTGGAACAGGGCCAGTACACAACAAAGATCCTCCAAATATTTCATATGTAGGATTGTAGGCCCATGGTCACACCTCTAGTCACAAATTGGAGGAAGGTGGATGCTGGCAGAGGAAAGTGAGTGGATCCTATAGTATACAGGCAGCTCATTGGGTCGTTGATGTACTTGGTCAACACTCAATATTTGTTTTGCAGTCAACCAGCCGAGTTAGTTCATGGTTGAACCGACCAAAGTGCGTTGGGTTGTTGCAAAGCATGTGTTGAGATACCTCAGAGGCACAATGGACTATGGATTGTGGTACAAATAGGTTGATGGAGTGAGATTTGAGGGCTTCATATATGTAGATTGGGCAAGCAACTCCACAGACAAGAAGTGTACTTCAGGCGGCATCTTTAGCATTGGGTCAATAATAGTTTCTTGATACAACAGGAAGCAGAGATTAGTTACACCCAATTCAACAGAGGCCAAGTACATGGCTGCTAGTTAGGCAACTCACGAGGAAGTTGCTTGTCGGACTTTTCAGACAGAAGATGGAGCCTACCATGATACATTGTGATAATCAGAGTTGCATTAAATTCTCTAAGAATCCAGGGTTTCATGATTGCTCAAAGCATATCGAGATCTGGTATCACCATCTTAGAGATTGCGTGTAGAAGGGGATAGTCAAGCTACTGTACATTCCAATAGGGGAGCAGACAACAAACATCTTGACTAGGGCATTGGCAAGATGCAATTTTGTTCATAATAGAGATAAGTTGGGAGTTGTACAAAATCCCTTCCTCGCTAAGAGGGAGTGTTGAAAAGTAACGAAGGAATGAATTCCTTAATTTGTGCCTTAATTCAAGGAATCAATTTAGTGGTCCTCTTAATCATGCATGCGTTCCAGTGATGTGGACGAGTTCAAGAAGCAATTTGACTAGTGCGAGTTTGTGGAGGATCGAGTTATCTATCCTCTAGTGTGAGTTAAATTGAGAATTGAATGTTTCAAGTGGAGTTAGCCTCCTAAATTTTAGGAGGATCTAGTTAACTAAGGGTGTTGACTTTTGTTAATTGGAAGATCTAGTTCAACTTCCTAATTTAGAAACTCACTAACAATAGCCAAATAGGATTGCTTATAAGAAGATCAAAGACGCACTTTGTATTCATAATTTCTTGAGCACGAGTTTATGAGCAAGAGAGCTTGTGGAGGAACAACATCCAAGGTTTCCTTGTGCGAATTATTGTGGAGGGCAATTTCTTCTTGGATTGCGCATAGAAATAGGGAAATTCCCTTATTTAATAAGAACTCAGCCAATGCTAGGAAATAGGAGGTTATTTCCTAAGGATTTGCGTTAGGAAATCAGAGCCTCTAGTGCACATAGAAGGAGCAGATTAGCGATCAAGTAGGGGTTTCATGCCTCGAACAGGCAGGAGAGTCTTTGTATTTGCAAATTGAAACTAGCTTGTATTTGCATCAGATCTATTGCTCAATTTTCCTCAATAAAATTCTAAAGCAAGCGAGGGTTTTTGTTAGGAAACCAGCTCACAAAAAGATAGAAAAGATAAATCAACACCTTCGAATTTAGCCTTTTCGAGGGGGCAACCTCCTTTACATTACACAAATGAACAATTCTTGGATGATACAAATGACTAAACCTCCCTCCTATATATAGGAGTCTAAGGGGTCACAATATAATCAAGCCGACATAACAGTAATAACATAAGGGCACAATAATAACAATAAGGTATACAATGACAATAGTAATGGGGGAATCACTAGTATTATAGGGACTTAACATGCCCCTCTCATTCCGAAAAGCGTTGTCCTCAACGCTTGAGTAGTTTTGGATGCTTCTGTATAAAATTCTCATCCTCCCATGTGGAATCTTTGGCGGATAAGTTCTTCCACTTGATGAGATACTCCGAAATTGATCGATTTCGTAGTTGTCGAGTTCTTATTTCTGTGACTGTTTCCGGTTCCAATATGATTTTCCCTTCCTCGTCAAGTTCTGGCCATATCGTTTGAATTGGGAGCTTGTCACCTATAACCTTCTTTAAACATGAAACATGGAAAACTGGCTGTACTCGGGAAGCTACATGAAGCTCCAATTTGTATGTCATAGTACCAATCTTTTGCAACACTTTGTACGGACCATAATACTTTGGTGATAATTTATTATCCTTCTTAGCTTGCTTGAGGGACATTTTTATATGGTTGTAGCTATAGGAATACCCAGTCACCTGCATCAAAACTTCTTTCGCTGCGATGTTGATCAGCATGCTGTTTCATTTTATTTTGCACCAACGTGAGGTTATCCTTTAAGAGTTGGAGAACTTGTTGTTGATGCTCGATGTGATGTTCCACTGTTTGAACCTTAGAATTTTATCTTAAATATGACGTGATGGATGGTGGATGATATCCATAAAGTGCCATAAATGGGGTCATTTTTGTTGTAGTATGAAAGGAAGTGTTATACCACCATTCAGCCAGAGGCAACCATTTGACCTATTGTGTCTGTTTATCAGATACAAAGCAACGAAGATATCCTTCCAAACATTTGTTTACTATCTCAGTTTGCCCATCAGATTGAGGATAATAAGATGAGCTATGAGCTAACTGAGTACCAAGACAAGAAAATAATTATGTCCAACAATTTCCAGTGAAAATGGGATCTCTGCCACTTACAATAATCTTTGGGTTTCCATGTAGCGTTTGAATTGTTTCCATAAATGCAGTAGAAATTGTACTGGCTTTCAATGGATGTGATAATGCACAAAAGTGTGCATACTTGGTAAGTCTGTCAACTACCACCATGATGAAACTCTTTCCCTCAGACTTTGGCAAACCTGTGATAAAATCCATTGAAACCTCTTCCCAATATTGGCTTGGAATGGATAAAGGTTGTAATAGACCTGAGGTCTTAATTGTTTCAACTTTATTTTGTTGGAAAACCAAACATTCCACCACAAACTTTTGAATATACGATTTAAGGCCATCCCAAAAAAATTCCTTCTTAACCCTGTGCTAAGTTTTTAAAAATCCTAAGTGCCCTCCTAAGGGAGAAGCATGCAATTCTAGAAGAATCTTTTGTTTGAGTTGGGAATTCTTACAGAGGTATAAGCGATCTGTGTACCATAATGAATCATTTTTCCAGCTAAATGTATCAGATGTACTGGAATCTTGTTGTAACTTTCGAATAAGTGCCCACACTTCTTCATCATTCTTCCATTCCTCCCTTGCTTCGTTTATCCAATCTAGTTGGATAATAGAAATGGCCCACAACAATGCTTCCACATCCTCATCCTTTCTTGAGAGTGCATCTGCCACCACATTTTGCTCCCTTTTTTGTAGATGATTTCAAAGTCATAACCCAACATCTTTGTGACCCACTTTTGTTGCTCTTCAGAGGATAATCTTTGTTCTAAAAAGTATTTAAGGCTATCATGATCCGTTTTTACCTTGAAGTGTCTTCCCATTAGGTAGGGTCACCATTTCTTAAGTGCATGGAGTATTGGCAACATTTCCTTCTCATAAATAGCTTTGTGTAAAAACTTTCCCTTGATTGGACGAATTTCAAAAGCAATGGGTCTTTCATCTTGCATTAAAACGACACCAATTGCATTTCATGAAGCATCACATTCCACAATAAAGGCTTTTGTGAAGTCCGATGTAGCTAAGACCGGTGCTTGGCACATTGCCTCTTTTAGATGTTTGAAGGCCTTTGTTTCTTCTGGAGTCCATGAAAATGCATCCTTCTTCAATAATGTTGTTAGAGGTGCTGCTATTCTCCCCATAATTCTTAACAACTTGCGATAATACCCTGTCAACCCGAGAAATCCTCGCAGATGCTTTATGGATGTGGGGATTTTCCATTCCTTAATGGCTTTAATTTTGCTAGGGTCTACCTTAACTCCTTCATGAGATACAATAGGACCCAGATATTCCACCTCTTGTACTCCAAAGAAACATTTGGATCTTTTTGCATATAATTGTTTCTCCTCCAATAGTTGTAGCACCTTGTCAACATGTTCAACATCATCCTTCCAAGACTTGCTATAGATTAGTATATCATCAAAAAATACTAACACAAATTTCCTAAGGAAGGGTTTGAAAATGGAATTCATCAAACCTTGAAATGTAGAAGGTGCATTGGTAATACCAAGAGGCATGATCAAAAATTCATAATGACCCCCATGAGTTCTAAATGTTGTTTTAAGAATGTCTTCAGTCTTCATTCTGATTTGATGATATCCTGAACAAAGATCCAACTTGGTGAAGTAAATTGATCCATCCAATTCATCCAGTAATTCATCAATGACAGGAATGGGAAACTTATCTTTAATAGTGAGCTTGTTGAGCTCCCTATAATCCGGACACATGCGCCATGATCCATCCTTCTTTGTGCACCAATAATTCTGGAGCAGAGAAAGAACTTTGACTTGGTTGAATTATACTAGCCTCTAGCATTTCTACAACCATACGTTCAATTTCA